>PPOK02000015.1:0-232496 GCA_003708865.2 Kazachstania taianensis | reverse complement strand
GCTGGTATAACTGTACAACCGTGGTCCGTGAACAGCCTCGTACTAGCTAAAAGTCCTGGATGTGCGTGCTCGTGGAGATAATGTTGTTCATGTGTTTTTATTAAGAGTGAAGTTATCTCCTAGACCAGACACATCTACACAACCAAAAATGTTGTATTAGATACGTCAATTGTTGGGATACCACCTTAATGTTTAACATGGTTGGAATCTTCATTGTGCTCCGAGATGTTGTTGGTTTTACACTTAGACATAAATGCCTGTCTAACCCCGCAGATCTACTGAATAAAAGGGGAATAAACTAGTACAGCTGTTTACCCCAAGTGTCGTATGATGTCCCTCATTTTGCAATTGCTGACTATGGGTTCTTCGTGAGATATCGACCGTTAAATATTTTGAAATAAGACCGCATGTGGAAAGTTCCTTTGCTATGCCTGCGTTACAAAAAGTAGTCTAATATGACTTCAGGTGGAGTGCAAAGAGGTTCATATAACTGTGAGACCTGAATCAACTTCGAATCTCCTGATATGTGAAAGTAAATTTTGTGAAAACAATCGTCGCTTGTTTCACGAAATGGCTACAGGTATAAATATATTTAATATCGAAGTGATCTAGCAAGACAGTTCTATGGACCAAGTATTGTTGATCTACCACTTCTTTCTCTTTTGGGCAAATATGAAGGTACGGTTTTTTTTGTTAAGAGGGGATTTTTCTCCTAGATGGGACATGAAAATTCAACAGAGACTATTCCATTTGGTGCATTGGCCCTAGGGCTATATCTTGCAACTTCCATGTTATTGGGACTTTCCTTGTACTCTGAGTTACTGTCGATTATACATTTTAGTAGACATGTCAATCTAATACTACTAACTTGCTGAACATATTGAAGATAACAACTCCAATATACTAAGCTTTTGCAGATTGTGGGGTTTATAGGAATGTAATCTCAAGAAACCTTGCGTGGTCAAAATATTTGCAGATAAATTCTCAGGAATAAGACCCACTGTGACGAGCTATTCTGATACACCTGGCTTACAGAAAGCAGTCTAATATGGGTCCAGGTACCATGCCAAGAGATTTGCACAGCTGTTACGCCTATATCTTCTTTGAATCCCCTGGTATACTAAGGGAGCTTCTGCTGAAACAATCTTACCTAGAATCACCAAATACCAAGGAATATTCTTATGTTAGGTGTTGAAATAATCATATAAGACAGCTTTATCCATTACGGTATGGTATCTCTCTCACATACTTTGGTTTTCGATAAATACGTTGGTACAAAATTTTGGTTAAGAGCGGAATGTATCACCTGAAAGCGACTTATTTACTCAGAGAAATATATTCAATTCGATAGCTCAACGGTAGAAATAGGGCTTCAGCATTGATAATGGTTAGGATAAACTCTGCGCATTGACTTATTGTCGTTTGCGCATTTTTGACAGGGATGTTCAATTAATGTTACGAACTATTTGAATGGAAGGAGGGTAAGAAACTGTTTCAGCTTAATAGATGCGCAGCATAAATTACTAAGTTAATATCTCCTAAAATATACTTTTGTCTTTGAGATATTTAGCATTTGGTATTGAGAGCTAAGAGTGGAAATGCAGAGTTGGAAGAAGAAACTTATGTCAAAGAATGTGGTTATTAGAGGAGCCTAGCGTAGTGTTTATAGTCCCATGCTACTTTGAGGCCACTAGCCCCTTTAAATGTAGTGCAATAGCAGTAGAAATATTTTTACAGAATATCCCTCTACAATCACCGGATGCCTACCTAACCCCTTAACTCAGATGTTATAGTAACATGAGAGGACGGTATAATGAGCCCGACTAAATGCATCCATCATACCTATTAGAAACAGGTAGCTATTGCTCTCCAAAAATAATTGCTAAAAGTGTATGTATCCATTGCATTTTTCCAACTAGATGATGCTGTAATGTTTGAGTATGGCGCCTTGTAAACAGTCTGGAGATACATTAGATGTATGGTTTATATGGGCAACCATTCCCAAGTTATCGTTTCCCTCTGTTCTTGCTTTTTATCTGGTACCTTACTAGTATATTGATGATGTGGTTCGATATCAAAGTTGAAATCAAAGGTTACACTCGTGGTATGTCCAGCAGTGTTAAAAAAGCCGCAGTAAAACACCTATTTCTGCCATGAAAACGAAAGAGATTTTGGAGCAAGAAGAAGGACTCTGGGAGTTAATAAACTGTACAATATCAATAAAGAATCGAAGATCCATAATCCAAACGTACCTACTTAAAGATATCGAAAGCAGAGAATGCCCATCCTTTCTAATCCCAAAGAAAGGCTCATTATGTATACACGTTGTTCTTCTCCAGGAATATCGGCATATGGTTATGATGAACCAAGGTTATGGTGCAATACCGAAGTGGTTTAAAGGTCTATTACAGCTCTATCCATATGTTGGAGTCACAGTAACCATTTCTAAATGAGAGAACTGCAGTTGGATAATTTGATCATTCTCGATTTCTGCTTTGAATTTTCAGGCTTTCTTACTTCAAAGCGTTTGGCTATCCCAATACATCCATCTCCATACTCCAAATATCAATTTGGCATTGTACTTGACTGATCTTTTATCTCGATACACGGTCCAAATCTCGTTTTTTCTTCGCTAAAAAAATAATACGTGAGAAGATAAACAAAAGAATACCATTGGATTTACTATTCTAATATTTGGGCGTAAGTTCTGCTAATATAGACATAAAGAAACTGAAATACTCAGCAGAAACCCAGATCCGAATGTTTCATTTTGATATTTAACCTCGGACAGAGCAACTAGCTATACGTTACGATCTTCAATCAGAAATAACAGCCGACTTGTAGTGTACTATTGATAGAAGGTGGAATTGGCTTCCAGATTTACATGACCTTTCTCAATCTTTTCGACGGCTTTATTAGACTAAATCATGGTCAAGTCAATGCAGCTATTTCTACCCTGACTGTGAAGAAAGTACTGATGCTAACCCCCTAACAGCAGATCTAAGAATGCTTACACCATTGACAGCACGACAAGCCCATATTAGTGGGGTACTTGGCTTCTACTATCACTGCACAAGGAAATAGATTAGCCGAAACTACCAATTATAGTACATGTGTCAACCCAATAGCAAGAAAGCTGAAAAGCTGATCTATTCAAGGATACAGGAGCCTGTTCTGCTCTGCATAGTGTGAAGATTTCAATAGCTGGTGGTACCGTCAATCTTTTAACGAACCCCATATTGACCGACATCTCTAGGAATATTTTCGAGCTGATTATGAGTCCAGTAAATCTAAATACCAGCCATTTTGCTGGTTCAGTGGCTATGTTGAGTATTCTATATCTTACGATCGCGATTCCCCACGGGTTAATAATCATTATTCGGATCAAACATTACTGATTCAGACTGCATTTTTTGGACAGTAGATCCAGGATGAGGAATATGGTAACAGTCTACTCCAATACTGCTTTTTGAAGTACTTGAAAGGACTTGCCTTCCCGGTGATTATTGAATTTTTTCTGGTTCACATTATTCTTTTCCAATACGGGAAATTTAGCACTATTACTAACCGTCGTTTCAACGAATTTGCTGTAACAGTACGGCTCACTGACTCCATTGTCCACCAATTTCAAACGGGGTAGTTAGAAAAGGTCAAGTTATCAGTTTCACGATATCCTAACTGCTTCTTATGTATCCTGTTTTTTAAACAGCACCATCCATGACCACTGTGCTTGAACCCATGGTAATATACTTTAGTTTGAACAGATTGATGTGGTGTCTGATGACAGCACCCCAGAATATTACATCTTTTGCATCCCTCATGGGCTGTCTACACAGATCTTTCCACTCGAATAACGAATAAAAAGCCTTAATTTCTAGTCATGTACATTAGTTTGTCAATTAGTAGGGTCTCCATTGTACGTGCTCTGTGTGTAACGATTCTAAAACGAGCTGGATACTGCTTATGGTTGCTATATTTGCTGCAGATGTTTATCATGTAGAAAAAGAGACCCAAGTCAAAGGCGATAAAGGATTATCAAGACAAGCAGTATGTAAGTAGTAATAGAGGATTCGAACCGGATCTGACAGTATTGGTACCTGATGCCGATACGATACAAAAGATCAGTCTGAGCGCAATGGTACAACCCGAGGAGAAGATCTTCTCTGACCGAGATAGAGAAAATGACTATTGACATGAAACGCTTACTTTCGATTATTCCAATATCATACTAATATTTTATTACAGATATCGAAAGATAACTATATCAGGAACATGAGATCTATAGATTCCTCTTACAAGAGACACGCATGACTTTTTGGAGTGACAATGGGAAATGTGGCATACCCAAAAACTTACAACAGTCCTGTGACAACTGATCGCTTCAATCCATTGAAACAGACGAACATGTCTCAGATTTTTTCGTCTTCCCCATCAGCTGGGGTTCTGATAAGACAAGAGTGATTATCACTTTTTCGAACTGTCAAGCTACAACTTTAAGTCACCAAATCTATTCCTCTTACCCCAATTACCCTTTCCGAATTATCATCCTAAACCATCTTCTCCCAGGGGTATCTGGAATGCATGTGAAGGTTCCCATTACTAACAACACATTGGGTGTTCCAATATATATGCTAGCTTAAAGCGTGCTTCGGATATTGAGATTTAAATAAGTTTATGCTCTTAGAATGATGATATAGATGCAGCATGTGTTTTAATTTGAAAAAGGACCAGAATAGATAAGCAGTAGGAAGATACTCTACTCAAAAAATTTGCTACACTGTCATGAGATTGAAATTTCTGAATTACTAGGCATGTAGACATGGCTATGCATTCTCTCGCTATTTCGAGCTAAAATTAGTTTTACCGATATTCTTTTTTAAGATCGTACCTGATCCTGCTTGTTACAGGCACCTTGATATGCTCGATTTGTGATTGATACTGCCTACTTTGTTAGAAATTATCTATACTATTGACTATATATTATCCCCTGATTGCCAGGTGTTATGTATCCTTTTCGAGTACCAGGGGTTGTTCAGTTTTGTCATTCGATTAGTTAGATCCAATGAATTTTCAATCAAATTCAAGGCTTTTCTTTAGTTTCAATCAGAGTGCTTCTCTGATGGGACATCTTACGTATCGATTGAAGTCCTACTCATATATTCTCTGTCCCAATGTTGATAGGGGCCTGTGCGTGTACCAATTGATATTGATGCGTTTTGATTGAAACACGTATTTTAGTTTCTTCGACACATTAATATAATATCAATGTACCTTTCAGATCAATTACTTTTGTTTAATAATAGACAGGTTGCTTGACGGCATTGAAATGAAGTTCAGAAAGTATCCAGAGATATGAAGAAGGGTATCACTAAGTGCTTTCTTAGTAACAAGACTGGCTAGAAACTGGGATTGTCTTGTAGCCTAATAAGCATGGTATTATGATGAAGTCCACTTTATACTACTGGCATCATTTACTGAATATTGGGCATCATCTTTGGGACACTTCTAAGGAGGAAAACATGTGCTAACATTGAGAGGATATATGATGTGAACTTCATTAATGTTCAATGTATTTCTATATTCTTCGGTTTCCTTTAGACACATGATATTTTATTATGGAAATCTTTGAATACTTTGATCATGTCAAGGGTAATATGTTTCTAACACCAAGGTTACATATAAGCATCAAGGAAAGTTCCTGATATCATCGTTTCGAAAAATATTTGAAGTCTAGAATGCCTCAACATGATAATTCCGATTATGGAGTCATGATACATAATCATGGATACCTGTTACCGTTAAGATCCAGCGGATAATATAAGCTGGGATATTACCCCTTAAAGAATAATTTCCTTCTTAGTGGTAGTCTCTAGATTTATATTCTCTGAAGGCTGTGAAGATATTCCTAGATTGGGAAGTTAGGCTTGACTTAATGTTTCATCCCTTGAAATTAGTATAATATAAAAGTAATTATATACACTCTTTTAATAGACTAATCTTCTAACGGTGCTATATCTCTTACTTTCAACATTAAAGCCTTCTACTACTCATCTCATTGATCTCGCTTTAATTCTATCTGGGGCGTGGGGAGCGTCTCCTCTAATGAAGTAAAACCGGCTCACCACACTGCATGTGCATATTCACCCGTCGACTATCTATGTCCAGCCATACCTATCTTGGCTTAACTGTGATGTATATCCAAATGATAGCGTGTGGGTGGTTAATCTCCAGGATCCATTAATTAGAATCGTGCCCCTTAACAGTGTGGCAAATACCTTGCCATAGTCTCATCTGATTGGTTGAAAAACAGCGCTCAAGTCATGTAGCAAATTACCCTTTTAGGAAATGTCTTCAGATCCAAATAACGTCATCCCATGTTAGGGATGACAAAAAACCCTAAACCATGTTATTTCCTATTTAGGAAACATGTTAAGACCCCTTAAGATTTCTACCTATTTAGGAAATATGTCAAGATTCGCTCGAGATCAAGACCCTTTCAAGAATGTGTCAAGATCCGATCAAGAATGTTACCCGATTAGGAAATAAATAAAATGTGTCAAGATCCGATCGCGATCTATACCCTTTTGGGAATAAATAAATGTGTCAATAAATGTGTCAAGCCCTTATCGGGAATTTCCTATCAAGGAAATTCTTGATCTGTCACGTGAGCGTGCGGCTGTGCATGGTGTCTGGGTTTTGGTATAGCCGGGTAACAAATTTTCTGACCAATCAGATCCAAGATAAATTTTTTCGGTCAATTAGTAATAAACTCAACGCTGATTGGTCAGTGTAATGGTCACGTGAAAAAGCGGCTGTGCATAGTGTATGGGTGTTAAGTACCAAAAGTGTATGGGTGTTATTGACCGGGTAAGGAACAGTCATCCACCAATCAGAATGAAGCTAGATACCATAGAGTTATTTTTTTGTAGATCTTGTGTCTGATTGGCTGAAATCTAAATCTCAGAACAACTGCATTACTGAAACGGTAAAGGAAATATATGATATTAGAATTGTTATATTTGAAGAATACATAGTTTCTAAAGTGTGAAATTAGACTCGTTAAGCAGTAATACGGCACTTCGTTGTCAAAACGACGGGCGATGGGCACGTGACCACTGCAAAAATCTGGACTCCATGGCCAAGCTGGTTAAGGCGTGCGACTGTTAATCGCAAGATCGTGAGTTCAATCCTCACTGGGGTCGGCTATATTTTTTATATTCCCTTCCATTGCCGATCCCGTATCATCTACCATCATCGTATGACCCCCAATCGGTTATGAATGATCCGTATTATGTCACAATAAAAGATTACGGAGCTGAAAATCATTATATGCCAAAAGACAATGAAATCTGAACTCGAAAATTTGGGGGGAAATCGTAAGGCGTTACCATTTCCACTTCCCCGCTTCCAGTCCAACCTTTATATAATCCACATCAATGAAGAACTAAGCCAGTTTTGCACTTACCAGAATATGATATACAAGACTACTTGTATTACCTTGCAACAAAGAAAGAAAATCTAAGTTAATGACGAGTTCTTTGTCTGCTGCGTCCACATCATCAAGTTCAGCCCTACCTTTTTCACAACTGGACTGTCTACCAGAATACTCTGGTTATACCAAATTCACAGCTCCAAATTCAAGACAGATCCTGAGGATAGGGGTGAATTTGAAGTTTCTCATTGATCAGACAATCCCCATTGCTTATAGTGTCGATGACATCGTCAGTGAAAACTCCGAGATCCTTACTGAAGACGTGGTGAAGTTTGCATACCAAGCGTGCGGTGGTAAAGATTCTGATAAACTATCTTTGCAGAAATACCGATCTGTACTTGTCTTTTCTCTTCTAAATGTTCACTCCTGGTATGAGAAACTGGCTGTTGAGGAACTACACCATTACGATCTTTATAAAGTTAGGTCTGCGGCAGCGCAGCAGCTTTGTAAGATTATAATCGATAGGGAGGAGAGAAGGGATCTTCATTTTATGATAACCCAGATGTTATTGCATAGGTATTCAATTTGTGAGAACGATGAGGATTCTGAACCCCTAAATGCAGTGGAATTAGCTACTGATTTACACTGTACTGTTGTTATTGGTTCAAGTGGGTTTCAAAGATGTCTAAAGTGGCTCTGGAGAGGTTGGATCATCCAAAGTAGGCAAGACCCTACAATATTTGTCAAGGAAGACGTTACTTCTTCGGCTAAATTCTTACATCATTTTAATCCAGATCGTATCAAGACACCAATGTATCAAAACTTCTTACAGTTGGGTTTCTCACTCATCTTTTTGATGTTATACACTATAGTGGTGAATGGTAAGGAGTCAAGAAACGTTGAACCCATGGATACCGATGAGGTTCTATTTTACCTCTTCACCTGTGGCCACGTATTTTCAGAGATTTCCAAATTTTACTACATTGGCCATGCCTACTTCTCCTTTTGGACATGCTTCAACGATATCTTATATTCTATTATACTGGTATCAATGAGTCTCAGGTTCGTATGCCTGAGCCCCATACAGACAAGTTATCCTGCAGAGTACTGGGACCTTATCTCCTACCGGATTTTATCGTGTGCTTCGCCCTTTGTTTGGTCCAGATTACTGCTATACCTGGAGTCCCAAAGATTTGTCGGTGTTATGCTTGTTGTTTTGAAACATATGATGACTGAGTCTATTGTCTTTTTCGTTTTACTATTTTTGATAATGATTGGTTTCTTACAAGGTTTTTTGGGATTAGACTCCTCTGATGGGAAAAGAGAAATCACTGGTCCAATTTTAGTTAATTTAATTATAACTGTAATGGGTGCAGGAAGTTTTGACATGTTTGAGAATTTTGCTCCTCCCTACGCGGCGATATTGTACTACGGATACTGTTTCATCGTCAGTGTTATCCTGTTAAACATCCTAATTGCATTATATTCTAATGCATACGAAAAAGTCGTGGATAATGCAGACGAGGAGTACATGGCTTTAATGTCACAAAAGACTCTTCGGTACATAAGGGCTCCCGACGAGGACGTGTACGTTTCGCCACTAAATTTAATAGAGATTATCCTCCAACCACTGCTGAAGGTATTGAGCCACGACAGACGTCGTGATGTCAGCCACATTGTCATGACGGTGATGTATAGTCCAGTATTATTTTTCATTTCGATAATGGAGGTCCGGGAAGCCAATAGGATCAAGTACAATCGAATGAGGAATTTGCAAGATGATGCCAATGAGAGTGATACAATATGGGATCTTACAGATGGGTACTTGGGTACCTTTGATAGTATCTTTAGTGCGGATGGCCGTTCTGGGATCCAGGCTACGCAGTTGAGAAATAGAGAGTCTCTACAGTTGCAAAGGGAGGCCGAACGGCTAGACAGTAATTTCTCTGTGAGCGAGGATTGGTTTGATACAGTGAAGGACACGATAAAGCAAGCCCGAGAGGACGGGGATAAATTGGTGTCGGAGGAGGCTTTAAAAGACATAACCGAACGATTAGAGAATCAAGAGAAGAGGATGGAGAGTCTATACGAGAGAGTGGATGAAATGGTGACGTTAATGAGCGAGGTTAACAAAAAATTGAAATAATGCTATGCGCTTGGGCCGAGCAAATGACACTGCAGTAGGGATATAATGAAATGAGCTTGGGCCGAGCAAATGACACTGCAATAGGAAATAATGAAATGAGCTTGGGCGATGAAATAATGCAATGAGGTTGGGCGATGAGATAATGAAATGAGGTTGGGCGATGAAATAATGCAATGAGGTTGGGCGATGAAATAATGCAATGAGGTTGGGCGATGAAATAATGCAATGAGGTTGGGCGACGAAACAATGCAATGAGGTTGGGCGATGAAATAATGCAATGAGGTTGGGCGACGAAACAATGCAATGAGGTTGGGCGATGAAATAATGCAATGAGGTTGGGCGATGAAATAATGAAATGAGGTTGGGCGACGAAATAATGCAATGAGGTTGGGCGATGAAACAATGCAATGAGGTTGGGCGATGAAATAATGCAATGAGGTTGGGCGATGAAATAATGCAATGAGGTTGGGCGACGAAATAATGCAATGAGGTTGGGCGAAGAAATAATGCCATGAGCTTGGGCGATGAAACAATGCCATGAGCTTGGGCGACGAAATAATGAAATGAGCTTGGCAAATCAAAGAACAAACAGAATAATGAAATGGTTTCAGGTAGGGTATTTACCTATATAGCTTTATTTAACACATTACACTCGGTATGCATCCACTGCACAAAGACGATCATGCAATGCCAAAGCCCTGCCGACTTGCTGAGGGAAATCTCTCGCTACAATACTCAACAACTACAACTTGATGCATTTGCCGTGGCATCCGCCGCTGCCGCCAGATTGACTCTCTGGTTCTCTGTCACGTTCATGCCAGAGTCCGCATTTTCCCCGTTCTCCCCACTGCCCTTCAGGGGCACGTTCTCGCCTATCTTCAGAAACACGTCGCTGACGTTCGCGCCGGTCTTTGCACTCGTCTCGAAGAAGAGCAACCCCTCTTCCTGCGCCAGTTTCTCCGCCTCCTCGCGCGCGACTTGCCTCTCCGCGGGGTCCTCGTCCAGGACGTCGATCTTGTTCCCGACGAGCGCGATCACAATGCCCTTGCTCGCTTGCTCGTGCAGCTCGCGCACCCAGTGGCGCGCCTTGATGAAGGACTGCGGCTTCGTCACGTCGTACACGACGAGCGCCGCCTGCGCGTTGCGGTAGTACATGGGCGCGAGCGACGCGAACCGCTCCTGCCCCGCGGTGTCCCATATCTCGAACTTGACGGTCCTGTCGGCGATGCTGACGCGCTGCGTGAGGAACGCGGCGCCGATGGTGGGCTCCTTGTTCTCTGCGAAGTCGTTCGAGACGAAGCGCAGCACGATCGAGGACTTCCCGACGGCGGCCTCGCCCAGCAGCACCAGCTTCACGCTCGTCACGGGGCTGTTCATATGTACGTGTGTGTTGTATGTGTGGTATGTGATGCGGAGCAAGCAAGCGACGCTGAGACAGAGGCTCTTAAGGACTAACGGCTCCACGTGACGACGAGTTCCGGCGGCGTGGGTCCAGCGCACCGCGACTACAGCCTGGGCCGCGGCCGGGGCGTCGTGGCGGCGCTGTTGACGGCGAGCGCGCTGCCCGTAGCGCCTTCTTGTCCCCCGCCGAAGAAGACGACGGTGACGGTGAGGTCGTCCCTGTACTTGCGGCTCTTGGGCGGCGGGATGGACACGAGCGTCGAGACGAACGCGCGCCTGCCCCCCGCGCTCAGCGCGTTCCGGATGACGTGCGTCGCGACGTTCTCGTCCTCGAGCAGCGGCTGCTGCGCCGTGTCGCGCTGCCTGTACCGGAACGCGGTGCGGTACGCGGCCTTGTCCTCCGAGACGTCCGTGACGCTGGGCGGTGGCGCACGCGACGAGAACAGCAGCTGGCCACGCTCGCGCGCACGCCGGTGCGCGTCCCACTGCACGACGAGCCGCGCGACCTCGGCGTTCGTGAGCAGCTCGAACAGCCCGTCGGACGCGAGCACCATGAACTGGACGCCCTCGCGCGCGACGTCTGTCGTCGTGACCTCCGGCCGCGCGGTCACGTAGGGGGGCGTGAGCAAGTGGCGCGGCGTGTTGCGGAGGTACAGGCGGATGTGGTCCGGCAGTGCCGAGAGCGGTTCGGAGGCGAGCTTGTAGCGGTAGTCGCCGAACGCGCGCGACGGCTGCAGCGACCCGAGGACCCTGCCCCTCGCGATCGCGGTGTCCTCGCCGGGGTGCTCTGCGTGGATCCGCGCGACCTCCGCGGGGCTGTCCGCGGTCTGGTCCACGGAACACGCGCGCACGAACCACTCATTGTGCTTGGGCGAGTTGTCGCTACTCTTGGCCACACGACCGATGACGAGCGCGCGGGAGTCGCCCGTGACGGCGACGCTCAGCAGCCCGCGGCGCGTGTCGTACGCCGCGAGCAAGGCACACGCGCCGGAGACCGCGGGGAGGACGTTGCGGATGTTGTCGCGGGACGCCGGGTCCGCGAGCAGTGCGCGGAACGCCTGCGTGACGATCCTGTCGTCCAGCGCCTCGAACGTGCGCGAGATCCGCGCGGGGACCTCCGACGGCGCAGCGCCCGCGAGCGCCTCTGCGACTGCGGGGACCAGATCCGTCGCCAGCGTCGCCGAAGTCGCGCCGCCCCCGTGGCCGTCGTACACGCCGAAGAAGTGGTACTGCGTGTTGTGCGTGTCGCTCTTGCCCTTGTCATCGGTGTCCGGCACGACGACGCCGAGCTGCTCGGAGTGCGCGTCCTCGATGGGGCTGTTCGCCGGCAGCTGCGCGACGTCGTAGCGGCACACCTGCGGCGCGCCCTGCGCCGGCGCGCGCACCCGGAAGCTCTGCTCTCTTGCCCGCAGCACCGCGTCCACGTCCCTCTTGCCCAGCAGCGTCCCGGTCTTGTCTGCGCGATCCGGGGTCTCCGCGGCGATCCACCGCGTGCGCACGCGGGACACCCCCCACAGCGCGCCCGCGCCGACCGCGCCGCGCACCACGCAGCGTCTGAACAGGCCCATTTGTGCTGCACTCGTACTACGAGAGCGATGCCCTGCTGCCAGTGAAAATTTTGTCAGCACATCATCTCTTCACCACTCCATCACCACTGCAACACGCCAAGCGCGAAGCACAGACACACGAAGCACGATGCCGCCCAAGAAGCAGCAGGCGAAGAAGCAGGGGGCGAAGAAGAAGGACAGCGTCGACAAGACGTTCGGGATGAAGAACAAGAACCGCTCCACGAAGGTGCAGCGCTTCATCAAGCACGTCCAGCAGCAGCAGGACCCCAACGCCGAGGACGCGAAGTGGGCCCGCATCGAGGAGAAGAAGCGGCGCGAGGCCGCGGAGGCCGAGCGCCGCGCGCTGTTCACGCCCGTGCTCGAGCAGCGCGTCCGCGCGGGCGTCGACCCGAAGACCGTCGTGTGCGCGATGTTCAAGCTCGGGAACTGCAACAAGGGCGCGCGCTGCCGCTTCTCGCACGACCTGAACGTCGGCCGGCGCGTCGAGAAGCGCGACCTGTACCAGGACGCCCGTGAGGCCCGCGAGCGCGACACGATGGACCAGTGGGACGAGGCGAAGCTGCGGCAGGTGATATTGTCGAAGCACGGCAACGCGCGCACGACGACGGACAAGGTGTGCCGCTTCTTCGTCGACGCCGTCGAGAACGGCAAGTACGGCTGGTTCTGGGTGTGTCCGAACGGCGGCGACAGCTGCATGTACAGGCACTCGCTGCCGGAGGGCTTCGTCCTCAAGACGAAGGAGCAGCAGCGGCTGGAGCGTGAGGCGCTTGCGGCGCAGCCCAAGATCACGCTCGAGGAGTTCATCGAGACAGAGCGCGAGCGGCTCGACAAGGGCTCGCTCACGCCGATCACCGTCGAGAACTTTGCCGAGTGGAAGAAGAAGCACACCACGGAGCGGAGTGAGGCCGCGCAGAAGCTGCAGCTGCAGCAGAACGGCGGCAAGCGCAGGCTCGTCGGCCGGGAGGTCGTTTTGCAGTTGCTGCGGGACAAGCACGCGTTTGATTCCGAGAGCGGTGACCGCGAGGGCGACGGCCAGGGCGAGGGCGACCGCGAGGACGCAGACAAGGGCTCCGCGTGGGACCTGTCCGAGTTCACCTCGGCGATGCGCGAGGCTGAGCGCGACGACGCCGTCGCGAAGGACTACGGGGACGGGTCCAACCCTACCTTCGGCATTACAGCCTAGATATCACCGTTCACACACTATCACCGTTCGCTACATACAATATACAATAACCATTCGCTATGCAAGCATCGAACCAGCGAAGTGCGATATGTGAATTATCGAATCTTGACGCACATTGCGTCCTACACATGATAATGAATGTTAGATTGATGACTGAAGTCACGGCTGGACGTTTGTTAGTGTACATCTATTTATGTTTCTTATCCTTCTCTGATCTCTTACCTTCCTTTAATTCACTCATTCTGTTCATCTTTTCCTGGATGCTCTCTAGCGACAACTCGACATCACCCTTCTGGAAGCTATGCAGATCAAAATAAGCAGGGCATATTCGATCAACCATTCTGGTCTCACTGATGACTGTTCTTATGTGGTTCTTTGATGTCAGAACAAATCCGTAGTAGATGACCCATTCACTGTCATATATTCCAGGGATGCCTATTTGAGCGTCATTTACTTGTGTTTAGTTCGAGTGATACTCATTCTGAGCTAGCTTGAAATATCTCTCATGATCTCTCTGTAAATAGTATCTTCTGGAATGTTGCCAAATCTTTTACCTGTGCTACACTTATTCGGTTCCACACGATACAAGAAATGAATAGAATTGTTATTGACAAGTGGCGCACTTGCAGAGATACATGCTTATAGATACATGCTTAGTGTCTATTTTCATTATCAATATTTTGTTGAGTTTGTTGTAACGTTGGGCATTACTTAGACTAACATTATTACGAAGAATGCTTACAATCATTCAGAATATCGGAAAACAAAGCAACAGAAGGTAATGCACAACACAGCTTTGTATCACCAGTTGCATATCTATTAGCCAATGTCGTCCGCGAAGTTGAAACTGCGTCCTGGGAACCATTTTCCTTATTCGATCTATTAATAAAGTAACAACTGACTCCATGTTCTGTTCCTTTAGTGCTTCAAATAATTCTGCAGTTTATTCAATCTCTCTCAATCTCAGCGATTCCTGTCGTGTTGTGATACCAGATCGACTAGCTGCTGCTGCTGTCTGAATCGCTCTTGTAAAACTGTTGATCTTGTGCAAACACTTGTTTCAATTGTAATTGAACTTGCTTCAATGCACTTTGATAACTGCTCTCTTCTCAGAATATCCTCTAATTAAGCGAGAACGTCTAATGTTGTCAACACATTCTGATCTGAAGGTGCTGTCCTCAACCTTTCGTTGGTCAGCCTGGACAATTTATCAATTTCCCTCAGTAATAGAGGCACCGTTGATGTAGGTAACATTGATTCCGTATTCTTTTGATGCAATGATCAGGAATATTTCTGTACGACTCAGAGCCACCTTTCAAACCGGTTCGCCAGAGCATTCTGTTGGTTGTCAGCGCGATTCGAATAAATTGATCATTCTAGCCCTTGTGTTACCGACTATTGAATATACACTCATGAATAGGTTCTTACCAAAGTAAACGGTGTAGGGGCTGCCCGCGTTCTTACAATGGAGTCCAGAGCGCAGAACGCAAACAGTCTCCGTGGGGGACACGCTTATCGATTCCTGTCTCTGGCAACTCCACAAATACTTGGCACTCTGCACTCTCCTACAAAGCGCTACCCCAACTCTGTTTGGAAAGCGTGCTAGCCGCTGCATTCATTCGGAGATCATCGCGGTCTTCTGTCGTTACGTGTTCCAGCTACGATGGGATGGTACAGCTTCATCGTCTCTGTTGGGTTATATGAAGTACGACTCATCGTTCTCTTTGGCATAACGGTGAGCTATTGGATCCGTCTGTCGTCGCTTCCTTCATCGTGTAGAAAGACTGTTAAGGATATGGAAAGTATGATTCCAAGTGACTCTCATCACTCAACACCCAACACTCGCAACACTCTCGTCATGGCCCACGCCTCGACGCTCGCCACGCCGCTCTCGCTCAAGGTCGACGGCGGGTTCAACGCGGTCTCGATCAGCCCGTCCGGCCGCGACGTCGTCCTCGCGGGCCGCCAGGGCCTCTACGTCATAGACCTCGACGACCCCTTCCAGCCGCCGCGCTTCCTCCGCCACGCCACGCCCTGGCAGGTCGCAGACGTGCAGTGGTGCCCGCACCCGGCTAAGCCCTCCTGGGTCGTCTCCACCTCCAACCAGCAGGCCGTCATCTGGAACCTCGCGCGGCCCTCCGCGGCCGCCATAGAACACACCCTGCACGGCCACTCGCGCGCCATCACCGACATCAACTTCAACCCGCACCACCCCGACATCCTCGCGACGTGCTCCATCGACACCTACGTCCACGCGTGGGACATGCGCTCCCCGCACCGGCCCTTCTACTCCACCAGCTCCTGGCGCTCGGGCGCGTCGCAGGTGAAGTGGAGCTACAGGGACCCCAACGTGCTCGCGTCCTCGCACGGCAACGACGTCTTCGTGTGGGACGTGCGGTGGGGGTCCTTGCCCCTGCACACGCTCAGGGGCCACGGCAGCAGCGTCAACAGCGTCGATTTCAACAGGTTCCGTGTGGGCGAGCTCATGTCGTCCTCGAACGACGGGACGGTGAAGTTCTGGGATACTGCGCGCGGGGACACGGCCGTGAGGACCGTCGCGACGGATTTCCCCATCTGGAGGGGGCGGTACTTGCCCTTCGGCGACGGATACTGCGTCATGCCCATGATTGGCGGCAACAATTCGGTGTACATGGTGGGTCTGGACAGTGGGGCGGGGCAATTCGACACGGCGGGGGGCGAGAAGTTGCAGCCCGTGCACACGTTCAAGGGACACAGCGACAGAGTGATAGACTTTCTGTGGAGGTCCAGGCACTCGAGCGATTCGCAACTAGATGACAGCGAATTCCAGCTCGTGACGTGGTCCAAGGATTGTAATCTGAGACTGTGGCCCATCTCGAACGAAATATACGATAAAGTTGGTTTCGACAGAAACAAGAGGCTTCAGGAGAACCTGCCAAACTACGAGTACATGACCTTCAACAGACGTGTGAGCGACGATGGCGACGACGAAGAAGAGCCCGCACTGGATAAAAATACCGCCAGTGACAACTACAAACGGATCAACGAAACGTTCGTCACGACATCGGGACTGCCAAGCAAGAATGACGTAAATCACATCAATTGGCTATCCGGTGTAAGAATGAATCACAAAAACTCGCCAGAGGATTTATTCGAAGAGGACAAGTTACAAAACTTGGCAGAAGAAGTCAGTTCCATCGGTCATAAATTCCCAAAGATTATATTCGAAAAGATCTCCGTCTCCACGGGCGAGTTGGTCCTGACATTAAACGGGCCTTGGTCACAAAATGATCCACAAGAATATATCTTTCTACGAATCGCCGTTAAATTCCCACAGGCATACCCACAAGAGGGCAACATTCCAAAATTCGAAATAGAGGAAAATAACAATCTGGTTCCGGATCGTAAGCAAGAGATTCTTTCAAAATTGAATGAAATTGGTAAAATTTATACTGATTCAAATCAGTACTGTCTAGAATCGTGTCTCCGCTATTTGCTAGGCGAAAAGGTTGATTTAACCGATATAGAACATATCGCCGACCAACCACTACTAAATTTCGACATTGCAGATCACATTGGCCTCGACAGTTTCTCGTCGCTATCTGATATGGACGTGAACTCACAATTACTCGATTCCTCTTCAACAGAATCCGAATCAGATCTTCTAAAGACATCATTTACCGAACAATCTGATCTAAGAAATACATTCGGTAGGAATCTAGCATTTGACAGTACGCCTGTACCAAACGAATGTGGTGCCGTTTGGACCCCGACGGGACAACTAATATGTTTTTTCACTGCTGACAATAAAGCAGAGAAGATGACATACAACACTTTGAAACTAACCCAAAAGGCCTTGCAGAAGAAACAAGCGGAACCACGAGAAATATTTGATGAGGACAACAAAAAGCCAAACACAGTGAGACCAAAGAGATACGTAGATACATTTTCCGTTCATGACGATCCCACCGAGGGAATGGAAACCTCTTCTTCCGAGGTAAATTCCGTTGCCGACAGCTATGATAGTTTTGAGGACGATTGGAATGATATTGTTACTAATGATATCGTTGTTAGGACGAAATTGCCAAACCTGTATAGCAATTTTAACAAGAATTTTGGTTCTGTGCCTTCGGAGAGTGTTAAGACAGATTCATCTAGAAGAACAAGAAATATAATTATAGAAGATGATTTTAGTCATTTAATCCCTGACAGTAAAGAGTTAGCAATGGAGTATCAAGTCATGGGCTCACGGCCGGAAGAGATGGCCAGATATAACTCCTTGGTGGCGGAAAAGTATGGCTTTGACGAAGTTAGTCATTGTTGGCAAATTTTGTCAGATCTGTTGATGGGGGAAAAGAATAATGATCTTTACAGTTTGATTTGGGACAATAATTTGAATCAAGCTAAATGGTATGTCAAGGAGCTACTTAAATACTTTGAGCGGAAAAATAACTTGCAAATGCTCGCAACGGTATGTTGTGTCCTTGCATATTCGACTGAGAATCCTCGACCAGAAAAGATTACGATGGATGAGAGTAGAAGAGTCATTGAAAGTGTGGTAACATTTCCTAGTGACAAGGCTCCCGTACAAAATACAAGCGTTCCTCCAAATTCTAGATCATCCAATCATTATGATGACGTACCTCAAACTGGTTTAATGATGTCAACCGGAAGTCAATCAAAAGATCATTTTGTAAACTCGCTTGATCGAGGATCGATGAAGTCGGGGGACAATTTGGAAAATAGTTCAAATACAAACATTAGGTCACTCAACAAACGAATCTCGCCAAAACACAAAAGACAATCCACCCCAAGTTTCCAGCCAAAATCTTCACTCCAACGGAACAATATTCACCAATCTCCTATCCCCAATATCAAGATCGATCTAATTGATGACGAGATCTTTAATTTTGCCAAAGATAATAAGCATGATATTCTGGATCCTGCTGATATTAATAGATACAAAAACTACGTTTATCAATACTCAAAGCTTCTCTTCAAATGGATGATGCCCATTGAGCGGACCAAAATTATAAAAGTGAATCTGGATTCAATTCTACCAGATGATGAAGCTAAACAACAACATAAACCCATTTCAGGAGATCTGGATTCGAACGAATCCAAGTATAGTGGTGTCACAACGCGCTGGCTTTCGGACAACGAGCGAAATATTACCTTCTACAGTTGCAATTACTGTCATCTAAGAGCAAGTGGAGACGTCTTCATTTGCGGTAACTGTCAACACGTTCTACACACAAGATGCGCGAAGGAATGGTGGGCAGTCGGCGACGAATGCCCCACGGGGTGTGGATGCAACTGTCCAGCATTATTCGACATCCAATGAGCACACATGCTTAAGTTCCTGATTATATATTAAATATTCTTTCGTAAACTCTGATCTAAACGACGATTTCAAATTCTTGAATGAAAATCTAAAATAAAATCCTCGAGAATTATTTATGACATATTCTCTGTTCACGATGAGATCTGGCGCAATCTGAGATCTGGTATAATCTGGGATCTCGCTCGGTAGAAGTGATATAGAACAAATATGTCTCAAGATATTGTTTGTGTCATACTCGGGGCGAATAGGTATGTTCCGTTTTGGAAAGCTATATCAATGGAATAGAGTACTAACATAATCACTAGGAGAAGCGTGATTGCACCCTATTTACATCTATTATCATAGCCATCTTGGTCTGAATATTGCTTACCGTTTGCTAGAAAATGAAGACCCAGCTGCAAATATTACTCTGGTCTTATCCTCAAGAACCCAAGAGAGGGCTGAGGAGGCGATTGAATCGGTGAAGCAAATGGCTACAAAATTAGAGAGGACCGGAGAACTTACCTTTGATCCATTAGTGCTGGACTTGACATCGATGAAATCAATTAAGGAGGTAGCTGCTACGTTAAAGAATAAATATGAAAGTATTAATTACTTCTATGTTAACGCCGCTCTCGGCGCCTGCGACGGAATCGACTGGGTTGCAGCCATATGGCAAGTAATCACTCATCCTGTTGTTGCCGTAACGGATCCAAACTACAGGATACAGAAGGTAGGGTTGATATCAGAGGATGATATGGGCTACATATTTCAAGCGAATGTGTTTGGGGCATACTACCTGATTCAAAATATTTTAGAGCCTCTATCAAAGGGTCAAAGTACCGTTGTGTGGGTATCCAGTCTTTGCTCCACCTCAAAATATCTGTCCTTAGATGACATCGAATTGATTAAGTCGAAGAGGCCTTATGATGGCTCGAAAAGAATTGTGGATCTATTACACTTGGCAACTTATAAAAAATTAAAAAACATGGGGATTTACCAGTATGTTGTTCAACCTGGTATATTTACTAGTCAATCCTTCTCACAGCATCTGAATTTCTTTGCTTACTATGCGATGTTGATCATGTTCCGTTTCGCGAGAATGTGGGGCTCCTATTGGCATACGATCAATGGATATGCAGCTGCCAATTCTGCTGCTTATGTTGCTACCTTCAAAAATAGAGACTTTGAACGTCAAGATATAAAGTATGGGTCAGCAGTGTACAATGATGGTACCGAATACATTAAGCCAGAGGAGATTGAGCCATCAGGAAAGGATGCCGTCTATAAATATACACAAGCTAAAAAGGAAGAATGGGACGAGAAGCTAAAATAGTATATAATAGATTATTAACATAGACAAATGATAACTATTAACTGTAGATATATCATTAAGTTCCAATAAATCATTCGCGAATTGGCGTCTTCCGATTCCAGTTTTCGTTTTTTTATCGATATCATGCTAATTTGGCAGGGTATTTCGAATATTAGTAAAACCTCACATGCTGCAGTATGTCAAGAGTGTGGGATCTCTTTTCCTGTCAATTTCTCTTCGATTAGATTCTCTAAAGAGTTTTGTCGTTCTATTATTTTTCTCAGAAGAGTCTCTTGATCTACTTGTTTCTGTAGTATAGTTGCCAACAACGTTTTCATCTCAACAATATCGTCATGGTTATCATTTGTATATTTTTTCTTTGGTGAATATGTGCTTGCATTATCCTCTGATAACTGGAATCTCACATTCTTCTTAATACCTGAATAAGATTCAACACCTTCTTTCTTGACCTTTATCGTTTTATTGGATCCACCAAGCTTGTCTATCTTGTTTATTTCTTCCTTTAGCTTATTCAGAATATTCTTACCCTTCACAGGTGAGAGATCTAGTGGGACTCCTCTGCGAGGCGAATATGCAACCATATTTGGTTGTAATTGGTGAAATGAGTGCTTGGTTTGAGTGTCCTCATTTTTTGGTCGTAGGGGAGATAGATACAACTCTAACTTGGAAGCAGCCCCCTCTAGTTGCCCCTGACGCCTTTGTTGCGTATTCAGCGACTCTGGTGATTCTAATCTCTTGGGAGGTATTCGATAATACCTGGGGCCTGTTGCGCGGCGTGGTTTCCCTGGCGATACTCTTGTTGCCGGCTTGCTCAAAGCGCTCTCCTTCGAGGGAGACATATGTAATCGTTTAAACACGCTTGGACTCTTATCGGACATGTATACGGTAATACGAATGCCTTTCTACACCCTTTGATATGCTACGTCATCTCCTCTATTTGTGTTTGTTTATTCAGTGGAGAAAAAACATACGAAATTCGATATATAAATAAATGAAAAATATCCGTAATACATTAATGGGTCATCGCCATTTTTGACTGGAATTAGTCAAATAAGGATTCATCATTGACCAATTCGTACACTTGGTTACTCTTGTAATCATAGTTGTAAAAAATTGGAATGTTGCACCTTTGCTGTTCGTCATATTGGATGATTTTCGTAGGTAACTCGTTAACGCAGAGATACTTCATATTTGGGAGTCGGGTAATGAAGTAGTCTAGCGTCTTTTTCAGCGAGTGTATGTATGCATAGTACAGTAATATTATGTCCTGTCGTATGATTCGGTCCTTGGATGTAGGATCATATCCTAACAAAGAATTAACACTTGTAACATGTTCTTCCAAAGGTTTGGAGTAAAATCCGATGGAAGGATACACATCAAAATAATGGGAATAGGGAAGTATTGGATATAGTTTAAATAATTGAAGCATGAAGTTACGCGCTTCAACGTCCTTAAAGTCCTTGATAATATAAGATTCCTTTGTAGGGAAATATTTTTTGTTGATTATATTATGCAAAGTGTATTTGCAATCATCACACTGACAAGTCATGTTTATTATAAATTGTGATTCCTCGTCGTCAGCTATGGAAATCAATGGTGTTGTCAACTCTTCGAACTTAACATCCAAATATCTCAAAGTTTGTGAGCAAGGTGAAATCGCCATTATGTCAATAAGCGATTTAGCAACCGGAATATCAAACATGAAATCAACTTTTAATCTCCGTAGATGGCTAAAATTTAGTATGCAATCTTCTAAAAACTTATTATTCGCGAATAAGGAGAAGAGTGAGATACTCTCGATATTCTTGAACTCTAGAAGCTCGTATAGATTCCATATCGAATACAAATCCAATTCAGAATCTTCTCCATTATACCAAGAAAGGATTTCTAGTGTCTTAATACTTTCACGGTCAAATATATCGAAGTAGTGAATCATCGCTATATTATCTCCTTGGAATGTGTCTGGTCTTAGATTCAGACAGAGTGATTCAATCCTTAGAGGAACCTTTGGCTTTGTAAAGAACTTACATGCATTGACGTGAATATTTAACTCATTTATTTGATCCAGACGATAGTTCTGCATCAATGACCTCATACTCTTATAATAGTTGGTATCTGCAGGATGTTCTAATGGTAATATACTCGGGGGAATGAGAGAAAGAGACTTTAACCGTGGTGCAGCTTTAATTAGTTGATGAGCAATATCTTCCCTGATAAAGTTGTCAAAACTGAATAAGCTGGTGGCATACTTGTTAATCAAGCTAATGAAATCATTCATTACATTTTCGTCCAAATGCCACGTACAATGCACGGCCTTGATTAATGGACAAAGTTTGTTCGGGGATTCGGACAAGGATCTGACTAAGCATTGGAATTTATATTTTGCCAATTGTGCTTGCGATGACATTACATCTTGGGTAGTATTGGTCGTCTCCTTCACATAATTGAAGTATAAGACAGACCAAAAATGGGTTCCTAGGACGTTATCGTAGTCGCTCGGAAAATAATAACGTTCATTTAGATACAATCGTTGGTATAAAGAAGCAATTGTAAGATCGTACACCTTTCTCGAGACGTAAGTCAGGGAAACCTTATCCTCTTGTGCTAATTCTCTCGTAATTCTATCAAATATATCTTCAGGGAGGTAGTCGATCATATATGTTTATGGTGTTTG
Source organism: Kazachstania taianensis (assembly GCA_003708865.2). Classification (NCBI taxonomy): domain Eukaryota; kingdom Fungi; phylum Ascomycota; class Saccharomycetes; order Saccharomycetales; family Saccharomycetaceae; genus Kazachstania; species Kazachstania taianensis. Next base: position 209,454 of record PPOK02000015.1, on the reverse strand, counting down.
GTCGGTCTGTTCGCCTCCCTTATTCACTATTCTTTGAGTCAGGCCTTCGACAATCATAAAACTTTTCATTTTCATTTCTAAAAGATTCCAGCTGTAAAAGATAAAATGATTTAAAAAGATAAGTATATTCGACGTAGAGATGATACAAGTACAGTTAAACGGACATGATATTACACATAGGCTAATAATTATATAATGTTTACGTAATTGGCCATGCAACTTTTCACAAAAAGTCGTAATCTCTGTAATACTGCCGTATATTCTGGAATGCATTTAATTTTAGAGCGATCATACACATTTTAGAGGTGTCTTTAGAAACGGCCAGTTTCCAAAGAGATTTAGATAGAAACAGGTTTGATCCAATGATATGATCGGAATCCTCGTTATCAAACCCAACTTTCTTGTTCGAAGCGTCCGTGAAATATTCGGTGAAATCTCCAGTATATTTTTGCCCATCAATGGTGACATCTCCTACTGACAGACAAACAGGTAATGTGATGCAATTAAATGTCTTGTCCCCGGTAGTCCTTGCCGTGGTGTAGTTACTGATATCAATATTTGCTGAATTCAATAGACTTGTACTAAAAGTTTCAACGAATGAATTAGCCAGAGAACCCATGATATTAAGTTGCACAACTTTTCCCTTCGTATCGAAGACCAAGATACACTCCTTTGAGTTAATCTGGAAAGACACTTCTCGTCCGTAGGTATCCAGGTAAGGCCTCTTGTAATGTACTACAGACCATTTCAATGAATTACCTTCCCTATTAAATTCAGTATCTAATCTTCTTCTCTTAACGTTGAAATCAATGCAGTCGTCCCTGAAAAGATTCAACGATTTATCGTCATATCTGATATCTGTTATCTCGCGTTCTGGTGTCGTTGCTGTTGTCAATACCTTATTCCTATCATCAATCGTAGGGCATTGACGGTCATAGACATCTGAAAAATCTGGGATTAGCACCCCTTTCTTGGAAATATCTTCCAAGTTTATGCATATTTCCTCTAATCTAGTCAAAGGATTGAAATCGATCTTGCAATCAATCAGTCGCTGCTCTAGGTTCATGAATCTGTAATAACGACACTCTCTGATCAACGATCTTCTCAGAGGTGTGTCTAACTGAAGTGTGGCACCGCTTAATAATTGCAATAATTGTTCAAAATATTCAGCTGATCTTGGTACAAAGGCATAAGAGTGCGGTGGTGGCCTCAATAATTTCTTGGCAATGATTAGATTCTCCACATCGATGTACAAAGTTTCAAAAGTGATTTGAAAGTAATTATTTCTATCACCATCCCTCGCAAACAGATCTCTTGGGAATTTGAACGATTCCGTCCCTATCCTTGTATAGAAGTATTCCGTGTTCTTCAGCAGCGCCTTTAACCTTGGTAAGTTATAGTACACCGCATCTGCTATCAGCATTGTATACTCCACTTCATTCTTGATGTCTATGAAATATCCCTGAAGATGTCTGTAGATAAGCTCAAATATGTCGGCAGACCTATCTATGAATAGAGTATGTCTCGAATGGTGAAAGTTCGAGGTCTGTTGACGGCTGTTACCCGCGGTACTGGAAAGAGTCATTGACGGAGAGTTGCGGTCTCCCATACTGGCAGGAGAACTGCTGGCAGTATTGCCGTTGCTGCTGTGAGAACCATTCTGACTCTCTGCTTCCCTCTTCATGAAATAGTTTGTGAAATAACTGGGTCCATCGGAACTTAGAGACGCCCCACTGACTTTGAACAGTTTCGTGCCAATTTGAATGTTGTACATTCTATCATGGGGCAAGATCTGAGGGATGTTTGGGTCGAAGTACCCCTCCAGGATACCGACTGATGTCTTTGCAGCCATTAATTTCAATGGATCGGCAATAATGGGACGGTATAAGTTGTCGTTACTCGTCTTGGAAGCCCCTTCTTGCAAACGCGAGTGTCATCGAGTGGCAATGCCCTCAATTACCATCTCCTTGAAGAGTTCACTTCCAAAAGTCACGTGAATTTTTGGAATCTTCACTAGTGAAATGACAAGCGTATAGTCACAGTTGCTGTCAAGGCCTTGTACCTTTAATTGATTATAGGACAGATGAGGGTGTTAGGTCAATGCGCCAGGGCCACCGACAAATCAAAAATAATAATGAATATTTTAAATATACTAAACGAACTATAAACAACTGTTTATAATATTTTCTATATAAGAGACGTAAGTGAATACGCTCTATAGCCATGTTATTTGTTTCCCTACTCCCATTTGCTCATGCATGTATGAGTGAAGGGAACATAAACGTGTTTTTTGTCTTTGTTTCATGTCCTTCTTGAAAACAAATTTGAAAAGACATTAAAGAAATTAAATTAAATTAAAGTTTGTCATTTGACTGGATCCACCAGAAAAACTGTCTTCAGCCAGGTCATTTCTCCTTGAATAATTATCCTCTCAGTAACAATGATGTTAAGGGGACAGAGGATAAAGAATTAAAGTAAATCTTGAAATAAATAAATAAAGTTTTCGTTAATTTGAAAATGATTTCTTTACTTATAATAGGAAAGCGGCGACACCGGCGACAAGAGCACCAGCAGCTGGAAGAGCTTGAGCAGCAGCACCAGTGAAGGTGGTGACGGTAGCAGTGGACTTGGTGGCAGACTTGGTCTTGGTGGAGGCAGAACAGGAGGTGCAGATGGTGGTGGCGTTCTTTGGAGCCTCGGTGGAAAGTGGACACCAGGTGGTGTAAGTGGTGACGACGTGGTTGACAGTCTCGGTAGCAGTGGAGATCAAAGCTGGGGAGACGGTCTCGTGACAGATGTGCTCCTCACAGTCGGTGATGGTAACCAAAGTGGTTTGGGACTGGATGGTGGTAGCAGTGGTGGTAGAGTTGAATTCGGCAGAAGCGACGGCGGCGACAGCGGCGATAGTAGCGACAGTAGAGAATTGCATTTTTAGATTATATGAGTAAGCGAATGGAAGTGTTTGTTTCTGGTTATATTGAGAATAAATGTAGAGTAAGATAGAAAGAGAAGAGGACAAGAGAAAACTCAAGACCGAGTGATTGGGCCAGTTTATATACGTGAACTGGAAGCGCTATTCCAGCGTTGCTGCCGGATGGTGGTCTTCCTCTCGCGTTCGCGATAGAAAAGCTTCCCACTTCCGACTCGAGACTGCGATGCAACCGCTCATTGTTGACCAGTATAAACAAAACAAATCTGGCGTAACGTGAAGCGCAGAGGCAAAACACCGCAAGTCAAATCTCCGAGACAATAGCTGGGCAGCCCTCGAGATCCTAGATTTCCCAAAGAGGAAACACCGGTTCGCGTCGCGTACCCCGTTTTGTTTACATTCCCGATCCGGACAATGGACTCGGGCCAGGCAACCCGCGAAAAAAGTCCGCAGCAGGCGGCAGTGCGGGGTAGTCCCCTTTGTTCCCACGGCCGCTGCCTGAGACGGCCGGGTTTCTGGGTGTTTTATGCACGTCTTCTTTTTTTTTGTGTCCGGATTAGGTCTCGAGGGTTTCGCGACTGCGCGTTGCTTTTTCGCCCCCCGTGGGAGATCTCGTTTCACACATAAACAAATTCGTTGCAAACGCGAATCGCGGATCGCTGTCGAGCGGGTTTAACAAGGAGAAGGGACTTTTTGGAGGAAACTCGCGCCATTTACCCCTGGAGTTTTCTTGGGTCTTTGTTTATCCAATTGCAGGTTGCAGGGCGTTGGGAGGGACACGTCGCGCTGTGTTTGTTTATCTTGACTGGAACAGTTCTGTAACGAGAACTGTATGCTTTCTTAATGCTGGGCGATTAATTCTCTACAATACTGATAATCTCGGGTAAATGGTCATTTACTGTCTTCCCCCCTATACCCCTATATTCCTTTCTTGATGTGCAGGTTGGGTATTTGTATATCAGCTGTACATGTCCCAGATTGCCGCTATTGGGAAATACAATAAATACAATAATGTAGCTACTCCGTGCCTTTTCAGATCGGCTTCAAGCAAACCCCAGTTCTTTGTAATGCTTACTAGTGATATATGAGGGTCCGTTTTCTTAAATGTTCTCATACCTCATGTTTATTTCTCACATGTTTTATACGCATAATTATGGACTACCATAGATGTGTGCTCTCGATAAAATCAGCAGCAATTTAGTGTATATAGATCTCACTCAATTAGTCGTTGGGCCTGGATAGCTGCCGTGGTTAGTTTGTTACATCATTTTCAAAGTAAGAAGACGATAAGATTAATGATATTTTCCATGGTCAATCGATCTGTCTGCTCCTCTCTCAAGCAAGTGTGTGTGAAATAGGTGTATTTCGGGGGAATGAAACCTATTTGAGTGCCAGAAACAACCGGTTCATGTCCCGTACTTATACTTGCAATTGGTTCAACGCAAGGGAATATTCCGATATTTGATTTTGGCTAACTAAAAGGGATGTGGGCAATATACTTGTATTAAACAGAAGATCTTCTTGGTCTGGTTAATATACATATTCTCTATCTTGAAGAAAATAATGCATAGATTACTCAAAGAGATCGCTCAGACTTCAAGTGCATCCTGACAATTTCAGGATGAATAATCATCCAACAAAATTAAATATTTGTTCAAGAATACCTAAGAAACATGAATCTAAGCAACATAAAAAATAGTGCTTGTATTTCCCCATTTACATCATCCCTTCTTATTCACATTTAAATTTGAAATATATACATATACATATACATATATATATTGACGAAATCTGCTTGATTTTCAATCAATCCTTTGAAAGTAGACCTGCCTCGTCACATAACGAGTAGAATAAGGAACTACTGTTATTTAATAACTTCTCTGGTGTATCGAATTCGGCAACCCTACCATTATCTAAAACGATAATTCTATCATTATCCATAATTGTGTTGATTCTATGCGCAATGGTCAAGATAGTTCTATCTTGGAACGCAGTGCGGATAGTCTCTTGAAGAACTTGATCAGTTTCTACATCGACGGCAGCTGTCGCTTCATCCAATACCAAAATCTTCGAAGGCACTAGCAATGCTCTTGCTAGACACATTAGTTGTCTTTGACCGACACTTAAATTGCTACCACCTTCATTCAACATCGAGCTTAACCCATCTGGACCCATCGACAGGATATGATTTTTCAAGTGAGATAATTCCAGGACTCTCCAAATGGCTTCATCAGTATACGACTCTGTTGGATCGATGTTTTCACGGACTGTACCTTGGAAAACTTGAGAATCCTGTGGAATGATGGATAAGTTATGTCTTAGATCATACAAACCGATCTCATCAATCGAGACACCATCGACAACAATGTTACCAGCAGACGCTTCAATGATTCTGAATAAGGCCAAGGTCAACGAAGATTTACCAGCACCTGTTCTTCCAACAATACCAATCTTCTCTTGAGGATTGATATGAAGATTGATATCCTTTAGGACCAAATCTAATTCCGGTCTGTAACGTGTAGAATAGTTCTTAAACTCAATTTCACCCTCAGATGGCCAGTGTTCAGCTGGTCTCTTTTCTTCGATAATGCTTGGAGCTTCACTCTTTAATTCGGCATACTCCTTGATTCTTTCCACTGAAACAATGTTCGTTTCAACTTCAACCGTCATTCTAACAATCCAATTCAACGTTTGTGTAATTTGTAGAGCATAACTTAAAGACAAACCAACCATACCAGCTGTCAAAGTACCACGACCCAATCTATAAATAGATAATGTAGCGGCCCCAAGGATAATAACAGAACCAATTGTCTCCAATCTGAAGGCTAACCAACGGTTCGCATTAATAGCTGGATAGAAAGCACTCATATTATTATCGATACGGCATTTATTGATATGATCAAATCTCTCTTGTTGATGATAACCTCTGATGGTGGTGATACCACCAAGCGTTTCCTGGAAGTGGGAATAGATTGGAGACCTAGTGATGGAATCTAAACGACGTAATTCTCTGGATGTTCTCAAGTAGTATTGTTGATAGTAAATATAGAGAACACCTAATGGCAAAATAATGAAAATGAATTGCCACGTAGTCCAACAAATAACAATCATAGTGAAAACAACCTTGACAGCATTGACCAAAAATTGTGAGAAAGTTCTTCCTAATACTGTATCAACTTTGTAGATATCATTGGAGAATCTGTTTAAGATACGACCAATAGGAGTAGTTTCAAAGAATGACATTGGAGCTCTGAAGACAGCGTTAGTCATCACAGTGTGCAGATATTTGGATCCGTGAATGGTACAGAAAACCCATAAAATAACTGTTTGAATCAATGTAGATAATGCAGAACCAACACCGAAGGCAAAATAAATCAATAGGTAATGGACAGCATGTGGATTTTCACCAAACTTTGTATTAATTTCGGACCAATGCTTCAACCAAACATTACCCATAACAGACAAGAACATAGATATGATAATGAAAACAATTAAAATAATCACATTTCTTGGGTTACAAGCCTTAGCGTATTCCCAGTAGATACTCCACTTAACCTTACCTTGTTCACGATGTTCTCTTCTCGCTATATTTTCGTCATCACCAAAATCCATACTACGTAGTGTTGCATCACTAGCCCTCCTTAGACTTTGAGCCTCGTTGGCAAGTAAATCCAAATCATTTAATTTCTTCAGTTGTTCTAGTTCATCCTCAATTGGAACACTTTCTTCGTGACCTGAAACAGAGACTGCACTCGAAGCTGGCTGAGAACCCTTGTCCTTTCTACCGAATTCACTGATTAGTTTACAAAGAGCAGAATTGCTGTCGGAAGTAACCTCGTCATATGTTCCCTGTTGAACGATTTCACCATTCTCTAGTAAAGTGATCGAATGAGCGATGGATAAAACAGAGATCTTATTAGTAGTTAGAACCTTTGTCTTTGAATGCAACAAACCATTTGGACCAAGAACATGTTCGATAAGATGCTTTGCGACATGCTCATCGACAGCAGCTAAGGGGTCATCTAATAAATAGGTATCAGCTCTGGCATAAACGGCTCTTGCTAAAGACAAACGTGCTTTTTGACCACCAGACAAAGAAATACCCTTTTCACCAACAAGAGTCTTATCACCATCCATCAAAACAGCCAAATCAATCGTTAGGGCACATGCCTTGATGGTCTTTTCGTAGAATTCAGGATCATATTTGTGACCGAATAGAATATTATCTTTGACGGTACCGTTCATAATCCAAGGAACCTGAGAAACGTATGCAACGTTACCGTGAACGGTGGCAAAACCCTTTACTCTGAACAAATCACCCAATAAACTCTGGATTAGAGCACTCTTACCACTACCAACCTTACCGACAATACATGTCAATTCGGCCTTCTTTGCTTGGAAATTGATATTTTTCAACGCAACCTTGTATTCTGGCTTACGCTTCCATAGGAAAGTGGCATCATCACCTACATTGACTGCAACATCACCGTCATTTTCCACTTTTGATAAATGTTGGACAGAGTCCTTTTGCAATTCTTCATTGGTTAGGAAACCAAATAATCTCGTGATAGAGACGGACGCCTCAATGAACGATGTAATAACGTTTGGAACGACAAATAATGGGAATGATAGTAAATTGAAAAGTGTTAAGGCTGGGAACACAAGATCAATGGTCAAAGCTTTGTCCTCGGTAAAAACAAAAACAGCAAATGTAGAACATGAAACCAAAAATGGAACAATATTGAACTGGAAACTGGTAACAGCCATGAAACAACCCAATTTGGTTAAGTTAGCCAATTCTTTGTCATTTCTAACATGCTCTAGCTTCTTCTTATATGGAGTCTCCCATGCATATAATTTCAATGACTTGATATTGTTTAAGATTTCACTAATCACACTTGTTCTCTCATCCTTATAAGACATTTGTGCCTTTTGCAGCCTCTTTTGAATTCTCACTAAGAAGGAATTTAGAGGCATCATAACGACTAAAATAACAACCCCAATCCACATAGATGGACCTAATAGACTATAAAGTGAAACCAGACAAATAATAATCTGGAATGGACCAGACCAAATCAAATGGAAAAATTGTGTTAAATCTTGCAATTTTTGAACATCAACACTCATTAAGTTAACAATATCACCAGTGGATGATTTCCCAGACGCCTCGTTTGACAGAACTAATGATTTTTGGTAGATGATCGATGTCAAGGCACTCTTTAGATTCATACCACTATTGAAAGTGTTTAAGAAATATTGGTGTAATACACAGGTTTGTATGAAGCCAACAAAGAACATACCCATGGCTATCATGAAACCACGAACCAATGGAAGTTGTGTTGGTAAATGCGACTTCATAATCTCATATGGATTACCTCTTTCAACATTATAATCAGAGACGAACTTAATTAGGATTCTTAGCAATTGTGGCTGAGTAAATGCAAGCATATCATGCAATACTTTGAAGAATGCAGCTAAGAGCATTTTTGGTCCGTAGGTCTTACATAAAGCCCAGGTTAAAGATGGTTTTGATTTATGCTTTACTTCGTTTTCCCAGTTTCTATTTAATTTATCAGAGACCTCATCAGTGTCAAAACTTTCTGGTAACTTGTATAAATCCTCTTCAACAAGGTACTTCTCGTAACCGATCTTCATTAGATCTGACATCCAAGTGAAGGAAATTCTGGAGAATATGTTAGCAGAATCATTTGGATTAGGCTTTCTTCTCGATAAATGCTCCTGAACAGCTTGGTAAGGCTCCATTGGCTTTGTAGGTAATGCCTCTAATAAAAGAATTGAAACAGATAGAACCGATTGGAATATGACAAAAATAAATACTGTCTTGCCAAATGGCCATCTGCCTTCGTAGTGATGTCTAATTGCAAAATTAATAAATTTGGCAACGTTACCAACAGATTCAAATAGCCAGTAGAACAGGACGATACCATTTGCAGCTTTACATCTATGGTATTCAATCCAATGTAAGGCCAAGGCCACAAATAAGGACAACAAAGTCAAACTATACTGTGAGATCACCGTCAGGTCCCTATCCTTGTGCTTTGGTAGGTGTAATGGAGACCAGGCAGTGAAAAATATCTGTAGCAATACCAATGCAATACGAACAACAATCAACCAATGTCTTCTATATTTAACCCCATGATGCTTCCTAGTACACAGCTTAATCAACTCTCTGGTACCGAAAATGATCATGAATAACGCAGTAATATTGAGGATGATACCATCGATGAAACATTGCGTGAAATCACCATAGTAAGAAAAGGGTCCGAATCCCTCGGATGAGTGGCAAACCTGACATCCCCAGGCTGCCAATTCACTCCTCCACGACGACATGTTTGTCTTGTTTAATGACCTACTGAGTGGGACAAAGACGTAAACAAATACCGATCAACAGGGGAGAGATCTTCACTTACCGTGTATGCCTTTTTAAGGTGGTAGCAGTATCAGTGTATTCAGGGTGTTAATTATATATACTATTGTGGAAAATTGTATATTTTTTATATTCAAAATTTTCACTTCCACCCATTTAAATCTTTTACAGTGCGATGAGCTATAAATGTGAAATATTACTAAGCAGTGGGCCAAAAGCAGGTGTGCGTGTGGCAACCGTTGCTAGGATAATTGCAATGACGGTTTTGCTTGCATTGGAAAGTCTATATAAGGTTATAAAGTTGAAGTCTTTGTAGCAGGGAACTATTACATTACAGCGTCAATTGCTGCTTCTGTAGCTCTTCCTCTAGGCACCTTTCAATAGCTAGCTTCACACCCTTCGCACCATTCTCGTAATCAGAAAGTGCATTGTAGATGTTAACACTAAACCTAACCCATATTTCCCCATTGTGGGTAACCATTGGGGCTAATGACCCATACTCGGTGATCATCATCGTCTCGCACCTTTTTTTGAAATCTCTATAAGCAGCAAAATCTCTAGATAAACTAGCGATGATTGCCGCATACTTACCAGTGCTTGGGAAACTAATGTTGAATAAACCAGGCAACACAAGTGTCTTTTCTTTATTCTGCAACAGCTTGGCTCCAGGACCAAAAATCTTGAGGACGACTTCTATAGCCTGCTCCTGTAAGTTCGATTGATAATTTCTGATATTCTCTCCACCCCCACATACTTCTTTACGGAACTTAATTGCCTCTTCGATACAAAAGATGGGGCTAAAAGATGCAGTTCCACAGTACCAAAATTTGTCAATTAACATATCTGGGTTTGTAGCGGTATTTTCAGCTGGTGGAGAATAAGACCAGGAGACAGGGAAAGTTTGGATCATGCTATGATGCTTCGGGTCCACATATAGGAAAGCGCAAGTCTTGGGAACGTTCAACCATTTATGCAAATTTGCGGTAATGAAGTCAGGCTTCAGCTCCTCAATGAATTGAAGGTCAACAAGTCCCACAGAGTGTGCGCCATCAATTAACGTCCATGTGTCGTATTTATGACAGATCTTAATCAGATTCTCGTAGGGCAATTTGACACCTGGCATGGAAGAGATCATATCAAACAAACACAACTTATAGTGTTGTTTGGAAAGTTTCTCCTCAAATAGGGTTAGAACTTCATCATCTTCCATTGGATATGTCAGATTAACAACATCATATTGAAGACCGAAATAGTCATGGAGGAATTTGACCACGTTAGCACAGGCACCGTAAGTGGTAGTGTGGATCAAAACTCGGTCATTTTTGACATCCCATGGAATGGACCTTAATACTGCATTAACTGAGGTGGTGGCGTTCGATAGGAATGCCAAATTACGGTAATTGATACCCAGATACTCACCGAGCACCTTCAATTGTTTGACGTATTCATCGCGAGCAGATAAGAGGTAAAACTCATCCGGATATCTTTCATGGTCTTCACAGACATTCTTCATATACTCTATAACCGATGTCGGTGTCGCACCATAAGACCCATGATTGATTGGGTTAATATCTTTGCGAAGCAATGAGAAGTGCTTATCTCTGAATTCTTTACCGAATGTGACCATTTATATCTTGTCAATGAGTTAACAGGGAGAAAGGAGCATATGAAACCCAGAATAGCCAATTGAGGTAAAATATATTCGAATTTATCATTCCACTAACTCTTTATATATTTTTTCATCAATCAGATGAGTCAGACTTCATCAATTCATACCGGCTTATCGAACGATTCACCTTCATCGGGACTAAATTTTTTTCCAGTTCCGGTTGAAAAGCGAGAAACTCTGTCTTCCCACACTGCTGCCACAGTTCTAAGACAGTTGGCATACTTCTCTTGGACCCTAACCGTGCCGTACCGAAGTTACTCTATCTGACAATTCATGAAGAACCTATCGTAATCTTGATGCGCTTTTTGAACTGTGAATTATTGATTATGCTGTCATCATATTCATGGATAATGTTCAAGTTTGATTGTAAATGAGATATAACCACTAAAATCCTCTAATACACTATTTGATTGATACTACTAAGTGTGGTGGGGAGCTATAACCTATCGCGGGTTCTGAATGCTTGATATTGCATATTGATTTTCTATTCATCTAACTTACTCTTACATTTGCCTCCAAGGGGTGTTTCGCCCTCACTCCTAGATTAGGTCTATTATCTACTTGTTTTTAATCGTTCCAGTCTTGAATATAGAGACCAGCACTTTGGTCCAGTGTGACATAACGAGCTTCAATTTGATCCAATCCTGTTATATTTTTTCCAGATACAGTTCATCTTTTTAAATCTGTTTTTGACACTTTTGACAATCACTGTATGATGCAATTCAAGGACATCAGCAACACAGGCGTTCAAGGGCTACCCCACCACAAGGTTGCCAATGCATACACATAGACTGGAGTCGTTTCTCATATCACACAATGTTAGATTGGAGATTGTCCACGAATCCAACCCATTTTTTGCCGGAGAACATATTTCCTTAATCATTAGGCTGAGGCACTTGGGATCTGTAGCAGAACAGAACCAACTGAAGGACCAGATCAATGAGATACACAAAAAGATTGAGGAACAATTGAACAAGAGGAATGACGAGAAACTGAATAACACACAGGATGGTTCAAGCAATACTTGGTCTATGGGATCATTTCTAACTGCATTCAGAAAGGATGATCAAGCTAATGAAACTACTACTGCTGAACAGCAAGAGTTTATTAACTATATCACGAAACAGTTACAATTTCATAAACCCGTAAATCTAATATCAGGTTACCTTCAGATATCAGGAGTTTTCCAATATAATCTATCAACTATCAATGAAGATTCCCTAAACAACAAAGGTGGGAAGATTGTTGGTATTGATACTATCCACGCGGAGAAAAAAATACAAGACACATCTCTAGCCAAATTTACAGACTCAAACTTCGATAGAACCACTACCATTAGCAAAACGCATATTATTACACCAGGTTCTGATAATAATTCAGTATCTGGAGGCGAGCAATATAGTGAAAACTACAACGAATTACCTATATTTTTGATACCACAAACATTGCTATTCTCAGAGATACAACTACAACCAGGCGAAGTAAAAACGTTTCACTTTAAATCGGCAAGAATACCAAAGGATATGTGCCCCAGTTATTCCATGTCGTCAAATAATGTTGCTGTAAATTATCAACTGGAATTTGGTGTCAACACAATCAAACAAAATGACAGCATATCTCCTTATAAAATGAGAATTCCAATCCACATTGCTCCCTTTGTTGACAGCAAAGGCTGTCAATATACAATGGTTATTGATAAAAAACCATATATAATGCAACCAGCCACAATTAAAGAAATAACAAGTCCCCAGAGGAGGATAGATTCCAACGTTTCAATGTTTATGCACAGGAAAAGCTCCACGTCAAGTCATACAAACCCAACAATCGACGATTCTAAAGATATTAAAACTATTAATTCGTTGAAAAAGAAGTTTGTCAACATAGTAGAATCGATTAAAGACACCAATAGTGAAGATATGGATATTGACCATTTGGTGGATTTGCAATTGGAAGCCCAATTTGATGAATCGTCCGATTCAGAAACTAATAATGGCGTCTTCGATAACGAGGAAAAGGATAGACTAAAACATTCAAACATAACAAGGGAAAATGTCGCTAACTTGAAGAGATTTATACCGAATGTAGATGATAGGGAGGATATTGAAGGAGATAATAACGATAAGGAACTTTCTACTCTTGTGCCACAATTAAAAAGCAATATACAGAAGAATTTCGTGATAAATAGAGATGGTAAATTATTAGCCAGAATCCAATTTTCCAAACTCTTCTATACAACCACAGAAGATATTGGATTAGTCATATTTCCAGAAAGTAGTACCGATTACAAGATCACTGCGGTCAAAGTTGCACTTCAGTCCGTGGAGGCATTCAAGAAAGAATACGTCCTTGAGGAGACCTCCGTAAGGCCCTTTTATAAGACAATATGTGACGCACATGAGATATGTTTTGATGCTTGCCAATCTATTCCGTTGAAGTTGTTGCTACCAAGGACCCCGATGAAGGAATTGACAGGCCAGTTTAAGACCAATGTGTTTGAGATTAAATGGGCTGTGTCGTTTACATTCATTTTAATCGATCTATCCGAGGACCAAAACAATAGTAAAGGATACAATAGTAACACACTAACCAAATTCTACGAGGATGGCAAGGGTATCCTCTACCATTCGAAGGAGACCTTAGAAGGTGAGGAATTTTCCTTCAGGATGCCGATCAATATATTACCGGGGACAGAAGATTTCGGAGGATGGTAAAATTTAGCCTGTAAAAGTATATAATTGTAGCAGTAAACGAATGGCCCTGTAGCCCACGATACTGGGCTTACCATTGAATCACTACTGCTCTTCTAGCGAGACACCTCTGTCGTTGGAACAGTTTATTTCTCGAAGCTGGAAATCACGTGGAAATTGCCGCCGAAAAATCCTGGAGCATTTAATGCGGGCGTCTTCCAGCCAACAATGGGGTGGTAACCCAGTATGAGTGGAGCATACCTCTTAAGACGGTGATAAGCACAGCTTCGAGTACAATTGAAAGTACCTGACTATGGTGGAGTGTGAGGATATCATCCAGAGATGCAGCGACTACGTTCTGAATTCGATTCAGGAGATTCTACTGACAATCGACACTAATAATAATTCACCTTTAACCAGTCCATCGAATAAGGATACATTCCCAGAAGAGCTTCTACAGTACAAATGGCCCCCACTTTTGGAGACAACCGTATCTGATGTTAATTTTGATCTACTGACAGATCTTGCGCTAAAGAAGATTATCACTGATACACTGATGGGCGCTTCGGAAACCGAGAATGAGAATGACGACAATGATAAGATGCCTCTTATTGGCAGATTAAATATTTGTGCGCTGACACTAGATCTGTGTTTTCATTCTAGGCGGTATAGGAAGAATCCTGATTCCTGGACGGTGACATTTTTCGATCTATTTTCAACTAGTGCAGATCTATTGACTTGGCCAGTCGAAATTTATGAATACTGGCCATATGCCGAATCAAGACTGAATTGGTTCAAGATGCATAATGTTATTGATGAAAACCAGTTTAACGGTGTGTCTAACCTCATCAGTTACAAAGCACCGCTATCAGATAAATTGCGCCATTGGAACGAGTTCTTGAAGATAGTGGAATACAATTCAGCATTAAACACACCGTTACACTACAAGATGAAGTACCGCATGGAGAAGTTTATCACAGAATTATTACCGGTGTACGAGGAGTCCAATTTTAACAGATCCTCAACGGTGGCGAAGAAGCAGTCCTGTGGGAACCCCTGGAATATGATCGAGGTCACCAGTAGACCATCTACCGCACCTGAGAAACTGACGGATGATTACAAGTTCATATTTGACAAGTTGCTGACCTCCCCGGTGGAGTTTGCCTTCAAAGCTGTTGAGTTGAAGATAGACATTCAAAATGCCCTGGGTCCCTTACTGGACGCACTTCTCGAGTACGAGGATAAATATTACAAACTGATTAAATTTAACCGTCGGGGGAACCTCCTTCTAGACATGAAGCTAAACGAGAATTATCAAGGCGATTTCGACGTCGTGTCTGTGAAACGTCCCACCTACATGACCGAGTCCGAACCCTTCCAAAGGGAGAACCGCAAGCTGTGGGAAGAAGTAATGACATTTTCACAATCGCACGATCTTATGTTGAGGTCTACAATATTCGACATTTCTGTGTTGAACTCCAGTGTATTATACGGTCAAATGACCAAAACCGAGAACGATGTGTATAGGAAACAATTCGTCCTGCAGATTATATTTGTGGTGAATCTAATCGAGAAGTTGGTGACCTCACCGGAGATTCAAACGTACTACAAGAGTTGCTACGAGAAGGAGGACCTGATGAGGACCATCAACATCGAGGCTCTAGACGAGAATAACAAGAGGAGAACACTGTCTCTGTGTACGCACTTCAGTGAGACCCGGATAAACGCGTTTTACGTTACGAGAGACCCAGTATTCTACAATATCCTCAACAATCTGGTCAAGAATGACGATGATTTTTTGGCGGCAAAGATGGACGGTTTCAAATTCTTTCAAAATATAGACACTGAGACAAGACTCAACAAAGAATTTAATGTCGACTACAGTTTCAAGAAGTTTGGGTTCGTAAAACTGGGCAATAAGCAGATTAGTAACGTCTGGAAGATCAGCACGGGGCTCCAGACCATCCCACAGATCGACAGCAGAACTCAACAAATCTACGAAGATTTAAAAGTAAGATTACAGAGTGAGGATGAGGACTCCGCCAGGAAGGACGAGATTGTGAAGCAGTGGCAGATGTTGCGATCTCTTAGATCACAGTACCTGTTTGAATTCCACAAAGTGAACGAGGCTACTGGGTTAAAGGGTCTCTTTGAAACGTCTGAGACGGAGACGGAGATCCCCAATGAGATTGCTTTCAACAATTTGCTTATTGACAAACTGAACAGAGCCCACGAGTTGAAGCTGCACGAGGCTCGAAAGTACACTGAGGAGAGACAGAAGAAGCGGTCACTGGAGGATGCGGAGAATGAGAGCGACGAAGCAATTCCCGGCAAGAGGGCCAAACTTGACGAGACTGTCGAGAGCGCTGAGAATGCTGTGAAAGCCGTGAGTGCATCGGATAAAGATATTGTGAGCGCAGCAGATGAAGCTCTTGCGAGCCCACCGGATGAAGCTGTTGTCAGTCCACCGGATAATAACGTTGCTAGCCCACCGGACGCAACCGTCGTCGATACACGGGATACAGAAGCACAGTAGCGTATAGAACATTGCAAATACATAGTAACGCATACATAAACACCCCCGCCGACTTAGAATCCGCCCCGCAACGTAAGGACCAAGTGCAATTGCATCCCGTCCACCAGTTTTGCGGCGGCAACCGTTTGCTCGTCGTCTCTAAATCAAACACAGCTGTTAGTAATCAATCCACAGTCCCGTAATACTACCCTCCGGATACATACACCTGCTTTCCCTGGAAGATCAACCGTTGCTGCGAGGGCGGGATGCCCTCCTTCTCCTCCAGCAGCTCCTTGATCCGGAACACACGCTCCTCCTCTCCCACCGAGACGGCAATCTCCTTCCCGGTCAGCGTCCGCACCTTGATGTTCATCTCGAATGCGCTTGTCAATGGTGGAATGGTGGTAGAGACAGTGGCTTTACTAGAACCAGTTCCAGCAGTTCTATACCGATATCCCAAACACGCCCACCCGAGACAATAATGCTGCCGACGCCAGAGGTTAAGGCGGACTACGACAAGGTCTACGAACCTGCAGAGGACAGCTTCCTGCTGCTGGACACCCTCGAGGCCGAGCAGACGTTCCTGGCGGAGCGGTTCCGGGACACGCTGGCGGTCGTGGGCGAGATCGGTCCGGGATCCGGTGTGGTGACTGCGTTCATGGCGCAGAACGGGATACCCAACGGTCTCGTACGTGGAGACACTGGTGGTGCGCTGTACTTGGCCCTGGATGTGAGCCCCTGGGCGCTCGAGGCGACGCTGGACACCGCGAGTAGGAATCCTCCGACGAACGCCCCGGGACAAACCCAACTGCCACTGGTGGATGCAGTACAAGGAGATCTGACAAATGCGGTGCGACCAGGGCAGCTGGACCTGCTAGTCTTCAACCCGCCGTATGTGCCCGCTGAGGAAGTTCCCGAAGTTCCCGAGGACGTCGCAGACACAGACAGATGGTTGGACCTGGCGCTGCTCGGGGGAAAGGACGGTATGCTGGTGACACAGAGAGTGCTTGATACCCTTGGGGAGACGCTTTCTTCGAGAGGTGTCGCCTACATCCTCTTCTGCGCAAGAAATCGACCGGAAGAGGTCGTGGAGCGAATGCGGAGGGACAAGGACGTTCAATGGGACATTCAATTGATCTTGCACCGCAAGGCAGGTTGGGAGGTGCTCTCCGTGTACCGTTTCCTCAAGAGGTAGTGTCGCTTGTACGCCCTGCAGACACTCCATTAGCATTTACAACTCACTTATAGATTCTATCGATTAGACATATGTACTCACTTACATAAACATACATATACAATTGTTAATGTATTACTCACACAAACAGATCACCAAGAACGTCTTGCTCGCAGGCCACAGTGTCCAGCGGTAACATGCGGTACACGGCTTCGTAGTGTGCGTAGGACAGCTTGCTGAAGAAGTTGCGCAATTGTGAATGCTTTTCGATCGAGTGCACGCCGCAAAGGAACGGAGGTCTCATGTCGTCCGACTCCCCCAACTCGATGTCACCCAGCTGGCCAACGCCGTGCTCCTTGAACTCTGAGATTTTGTCCACGAGCGAGACGTAAGGGTATGTCCGCGAGATGCAATTGATCGTGTCGATCACGAATAGCCACTCGTTCGTCGCACTGAAACCGTCGAACCCCATCGCCAGTAGCATGTCCAGCGTCTTACACACTTGCAACGTCAAGTTGCAGTCGGTGTCCTGCTGGATTTGCAAACACTCGTAGAAAGTCTGTAAATTAGTCTGCAGACAATACGAGATGGTTCCCCAATAGTCGTTAAAGTGTGACGTTGAAAACCGTAGAAATAACACTCTCAACAGCAGCCAGCAGCGGGCCTTCAACTCGGCGTCGTTACCCACGAGATACTGGCAAACACAGGAAACCACTGACTGGAAGTCTAGAAGATAGGTGTCCTTAGGGGCAATCGCTATCAGGTACGATATTCTTCTCAGATTCTGTGATTTTAGAGTCGCCTCGGAATCATTCCACGAGTTGAAAGTGATTAGCGCAGGGGTCATACCCATTTTCTTGGAACCAGTGGCCAATAGCAGCTCGCTCAGTAATTTGTTCTTGTTTTCAGGGTACTGCGACCACTCATATATGATTTCGTTCCACCTGGAGTCTTTCCCAAAGATATCCAACCGTTTTTCGTCTCTAAACAGATCGTTGATGAAATCTCTCCAGAGTTTCACTTTGCTACCATATTTGGTCACTTCCAACATAAGAGACAGTGTGAAATCTGAAATCTCATCAGAATCCCTGTTCTTAGATTTGAATTTGGGTAATAAACACTGTGTGGCAACAGTAGAGAGGATAGTGTTGTATTTATCAGAACCTACATCCTCATTCATAATCTGTGATACACGGGGAATCAATCTTTGCATAACACTAAACTCCTCGGACTCATTCTCTGTGGGAAAATCTGCAATAGCATTGGGAAGATATTTCATGAATAAATCAGACACCTCCTTCTTAAGCTTCTTCTGCTCAGTAAATTGCGAGCCCTTCAATTTCTTGGCGACAATACCAACAAAATCAATCATCTCCAGGGAGACCGACTTATACAGTGCGTAATTATTGACAACCTCCTTAAAGAATACAATAAAATCGTTGTAGATATCCTCCACTGCAGAATTCTCAAGGGACTCTGTGTATGTGATCAAAAACTGCATAACTCTTTGCCCGCTTAATTTATGTAGTAATGAGGAATCAAGCCTAAAGGTCTTGGGTGAACTCTTGTAAACAGAGAATTTAGCAACACTTCCCCGGTTGTATCTATGGACTACACCGTGGAAGAAATATGGGATAGTGAGTGCCGGTTTGTTACCATCTAAGACATGTATTAGTGTGATGGTATCGCTATAGGACTCCATTGTAATAAGACTCTCCAACACCTCTAGGGGCTCCAGCGAAAACATCGTCTCCAGGATTTTCTTAGACCTAAACTTGAACTTGTAAGTGTTTAGATTACTATTTATGATAATCTCACTCTCTTTACTTCCGTTTGACGTGTTATGTGCCCATACCCATATGTCTAAGGAACAGGCAATCACTTGCTTGAAAGCTTGTAGCACTACATCACGTTCCCCTCGGGTCTTTACATCCGTCTCCGAGTTCTCCGAGTAGAAGACATTAGAAACTACAGATTGTAGAAAATCACCTTTATTGGAGTTCGTCGCAAAATATCCATTCTTTTCATCATTCGTTAGATATTTGTGAGATACTTCTATTGACTCCTCTAGAGCACCCAAAAGGAGAGAAATAGACTCATAGCAACCACCTTTCTCCTTTTCGACGTTAAACAGTCGCTGGATACATTGAATAATGGAGGCTGTCAATGGAAGAAGAATCCCGAAGATGGAACCATCGAAGTATATAAGACTCTCTGACAATAATTTGACATAGGATGTAACGACAAGGGTGGTTTCAATTTTGGATATACTTGTTACCATAAAATCGATAAATTTCAAATGTGACGTATCGTTGTCAAATATATTCAATTTGATTCCATTTTCATGCGACAGTTTCAGTACCTTTGAGACAATATCTAAAATTGACACAGCAATTAGTTCGGAGTCTAAACCCTGGTGTGAAATATAAATAGAGAACATTTTCAGTAGGAAAATAACATATTCACCAAAATTTTGCTCAGAACCATCCAATAGACAATCTAATAAGATTAAACAACTCCTGATACTCCTTGCGTTTGAGTTTTGCTTTAAATCCAGGAACTCTAATATTATTACGAGAACCAAATTCTTGTATGTGGAGATATCCTTATCCTTCCAATTTTCTAAGGAATGGATAGGGGTCAATTCGGACTTGAAGTTTCCGATTGTCAGCTTTTGATTCGTATTTAATACGTTAGTCAGTAATTGAATCTTATAAGTAAACATATCCAAGTCGTCTAACTCATTAATTTCATTCCTTTGATAAAAATCGAATTTCAGGAGACTATCCGTTAGCACTTGATACAACCTATTCGAAGTACCAGAGTTTAGCAAAGAAAGAATCCATTTGGACACGGGCAGATAATATGGGTTTTGGTCGTCGGCTAATTCATCAAGGATTAACTCTAACGGCTGTCTGATAATGTCAATATTATCACCCATTTGGTTCCATAGGAGGTCAAGGACCATTAATCTTGCGGACACGTCATGTTCTTGAACAAAAGCAGCGGACAATGCGGCTTCTATGTACTTAACTGGGATGGCCCTATATAGGGATTTAAGACATTTAATTGCGGTCAATTGTCTCCTTGGATCAATCATATATCGCCATAGGGCCTTCATTATTTGGTTTAATAATTTCATGGATTCAATCAGAGTCATCCTCGAGGATAAATAATTGCTGTAAATCTGGACAATACCCAAAAGAGCATCTCCATTGCCCATTGTCTTGACATCTGACACAGTCTTCAAGATTCCCTGAGCTAATGGTTTAATGGACCAATTTGATGCACCTGAATCATGTTCCTTATCGTGTTCTGGGACCTTTTCGAAGATCGTTACTAGGATACTGGCAATCTCGTTAATATTGTTACTAGATTGTAAATCAGTCAAGAACATGTTGTGGATGTTGTAAACAATCAGAAAAGTTAGATCTGCTGTAGTGAACGGATACTCAACTTCATTAGAGGAAGAAGAGGGTTCCTCAACAGCGTTTTCAGATGCACTGGAGACAGTAACATAGTAATCCATCACCGTATCGAGGGTCTGTTTCGGGTCAATATCATCGTTAATGTTGAGAGTTGAGTTACTCAGGGGCAAAAACGCCCTCTCCGGAATGATTTCCAGAATCTGTGAGATCAGATTCTGCCTTGACAATTTCGTATCACCCTGAGAATTGAGATACGACAACATCGCCACAAGGATCAGGGGCATGTGACGTACGATGATCTCCTCATCCCCTGCGATGTGGAAATTTGCTAGGATGAACTTGAGGAAAGATATATCGGTCTTCTCGACTGTCCACTGAAAAATCTTCCCCCAAATGATATTGGTCTCTACTGCATCAAAGAAAGTATTTGCAGATCTCATCACGGCCTCATTGCTGGCAAGTGTCTGAGCAGCCCTCAACAACGGTATGAACATACGAGGTACGACGTGAGATCCGATCTCCCACCTGTCCATAAACACCAGACATATTCTGAATGCAGTGATTACGTCATCGAGTTGTAATTCCGTATCTCCTGTCACCATATCATTCAGCCCAGCGATTAGTGGTTGTAACCCATTTTGGACGAAATAATCGGGAGACGCAGACTCTACTGCCCCCGCAGAAGCAGGCCCCAAGAGCCAATTCCATACTCTCCTATTCAGAGACATATCTTTGTCCAGTGTAGTCCTACAACATGCCACCACCAGTAATTGCCTGTCCGCTGGGGTTACAATCTGTTGCAAGACAGGTGAGCCCAGGTGCAGCCTTTGTAATAGCAAGTCGAGCGCTGCCCTCTTGATTAGAAGATCATTCTCCTGTGATAATGCAGCAACGAAGCAACGAACGAGTAAACCAGGCTCTGGCTGAAGAAGGCTCCTCGCGGCTGGTAACAGCGTCGCCAATGCCGTCTCCTTTGTTTGTTCCGTCGTTGATGTCTGCTCTTGCAGATGCGGTACTGCATTTAAAGATGGAAACTTCTTCGTGAGCCACACTAGCCCGCCCAGCCTTCTGTCCCCGTTTGCCAACATCACGAGGAAACAGGTCTGCCAAAACAGGGACTCATCCGCCAAGTTTTCCTGCAATGAGACAATCAATTGTAAAGTGGGCTCTAGGAACTCGCTACTCTCGTCATCCACACCCGGGAATAAAGACGCCAACAGAGGTCTCACCAGGATCCGTAACGACTCTTGGGGCAACTGTACTAAATACACCTCGTATACCTCGATAAGGGCAGCCCTGACGGCCATCGACGCATATGACATCAGCGGCAGCAGACCAGGCACCCACACGTTGCACTCTGCGGCAAGGGATTCTTGCCCTATATTCTGGAATATGTACTTGTACACCTCCAGCGTCTTCTGGTGCACCCCGGCGGGCAATTCTGGCGATAGAGACGACGTCAGCCGGCGGGCAACTTGGTACGGCCTGGGCACGTAGTACTTGACGTTCTGGAACTTTGGCGCCCAGGACTGTAATGCCCTAAGCAAGGCGCCGAGGGAAGCGATGTAGTCTGCCCACTCCGTGACTGTGTCGAAGCGCTCCAAGGCGCGGTCCACCGCTGCCCGGAACTTCTTCTGCGGGCCGTCCAGCTGCTTCCCGCTGTCAATCGTCAGGGGTTTCAGCGGCAACGACATCGTGGTTCTGTTACTTCTTGTCGTTGAGTTGTGGTTAGGGAATCAGAGCTCGGCGGTTAAATTGATGAAATATGTATAAATGGATATAAACAGGTTCAGATATTGTATAAACGAAGCATAGGTCTCAATTGACTCTATCGAACGCTGAAAAGCTGGTGAATGTCTGTATGTGTAGTATATTATGTATGTATCGATGTTATACCCCCCGCCAGAGGAACACATTCCCGTCCCAGCCTGCCGTCACGACGTATCCAGGCCTCCCAAACAGCGACCAGTCCGCACCGAAGACGAACTCGCTGTGCTGTGTAAACCGCGAGACACGGCCATTGCGGCCGGGGACAGCGTCTGCCCTGTTTGTCTTCCCAGTGGCCACTCTTCCGTCGTACGAGAGGTCTTCCCAGACACACGCGGTCATGTCGTATGACGCCGAGAGAAAGTGGCGGCTGGAGTGCGGCGACCACCTCACTCGACGGACAGCAAGAGAATGGGCAGCAGGACCCGAGATTTCATTGACGCACGAGACACCTGTCGAATGGGGCCCCTGTCGCAGCTTCAATGATCCGCGCCGCAGCATCCGCAGGTCCCAGACGCGCACAGCGTTGTCCACACCTCCTGTAGCCAAAACATGCGGCCTGTACTTGTTGAAGTCGCACGTGAGTGTCTCTAGCCCTCCGTGTGCTTGGAATTGTGCTTGCAATGCCCCCGTTCTTGTGTCGAACAGCGATACCTGGGAATCTCCACCAGGGACAGCTACCAGATTGTCATCATGGGGCGAAAACTGTGGCTCGTAAGCGGCCGTATTACCACTACGACCAACGTTGTTACTGTTCACTCGTAGTGTTGTTAAGGGCTTGTCCTGCCGTAGTGGAGACCAGACATTAACTGACCCGTTCCTGTGGCCGCTCACAAACCGGTCCCTGCGAACCAGACTCCAATTACAAGCTAGACACTCGCTCAGCGTTGCACCAGTGTCCTTGTATATCGCTAAGGGAAAAGGCTGCTGCCCCTGCTCCGTGTCGAAGAGCCGTAGTGTGCCGTCCCCCTGCGCCACGAGCACCTGGCGCTCGTGGGACTCGTTCCACGCGATGTCAAAGACACAGTCCTTCGTCGTGAAGGACGCATGTTCCCGTAGTGTACCGTCTGCTCCAATATCCAGCACCGAGACGCGGCCGTTCCCGAGGAGGCCGAAGTTAGCGCCGCCGACGACTGCCAGCCGGTTGTCGAAGTAGGGCGAGTACTGTACTGCGTATGCGGCGACGCCCTCCGTGTGCCATTGACCGGGCTTCATCATCCTGTGTGCGCTTTTAGATGGTTAGCACTGGTGTCGCGGGCATACGGGTCATAATGTCATAAGTACTGAGTCTATGTATGGGGTCTATGTGTAAATGTCTACAACAGCGGTAAAAGTGCCCACAGTGCCCATGTGGGGATGACGTGGTATGCGCCGGCGCTGCTTGTCGATGTTTCTGTGCTCGCTGTGTTCGATGTAGTCGTGCTTGATGCAGTTGTCGAGGGTGCTGTGCTCGTCAAAGATGTGGACGTGGATGTAGAACTTGATGCCCTTGACGAACTCTCGGTGCTCGACAAACTTTGGGCACTCGATGACCTCTCGGCGCTCGACGATGTTGTGGAGGTCTTGCCATTCGAGCTGCTCGAAGAACGCTCGCCACTTGTCGCTGCAGAAGCACTACTGCTCACCGTGTTTGTAATGCTGAAGATATTCCCACCCGTCTTCAGAGGAACAGCAGTAGTCCACGATGCGGAGTACATCGGAGCCTTCACAGCACTAGGAACATCCGCCGTCACAGCGTCTACGCTCTCCTTCTTCGAGTTCTTGAAATTGGCCTGTGCCATGGACACCTCGAGCCTCTCAAGGTCGTATACGACGTACGCATGCTGCAGAAACACATCTCCGAGCACTGCCCGCTCCCCTGTCT
The DNA here is from genome assembly GCA_003708865.2 of Kazachstania taianensis. NCBI lineage: Eukaryota > Fungi > Ascomycota > Saccharomycetes > Saccharomycetales > Saccharomycetaceae > Kazachstania > Kazachstania taianensis. The sequence goes on along the minus strand of PPOK02000015.1, from coordinate 185,033 downwards.
GTACAGCGATCTCCAGGACACACTTATTGTTACTAGACTGCAGAGTCAGGTCATAGAGAGGCACCGCAATGTGGAATCCGCCGAAATCGAACACTACAGCGTCTCTACTGTCAGAATCAGGGCACTCGAGTGCGTAGAGTCCCAGGGACTCGTCATATTCAGCATTGAGTGCGTCTGCGAGCAGTGACAGAAGATCATCTGGGAAATACGCAATGGTGCTTCCTGAGTCCAGTAACGCCGGCATCACGGTCGTCGCGAGAGTGACGTTGCCATCGGATAATTGTAAACCCAATCCATGTAACGTCACATCGAATTCGACGGCCTCGGTGATACCCTCGTTTGCGTATACGTTCACTAGTGGAACGGTATTGAGCGAGCCCGAATACTTGGAATGGTCCACGGCACCGAAGAGCACAGACCCACTCTTGGCATCCGGGTCGTCCAAGAACAGCGAGTAAACGACACGGTCAATAACTCCAGCGTCTTTCATCGCCAGTGGGAAATTGTTGTACTCGTACGATGCACCCCGCTGGCCAGCACGCCCAGTAACAGACCCGCTGAAAGTCGTTTCCAACCCAGGAAGACCGATGCCCAGGACACCAACGGAGGAATTAGAGTAATTAGCCACAGCGACAGACACGCCTGAGACATTGACACCTCCCACGTTGATGGTATCGACACCCCAGGTCCCCGAGGCGTAGCTCTGGTCACCGTACGAAATGGCGAATGCGGTGTCGTTATTACTAAAGGAGGACGAGTCCCCGGGGGAGAAAGTCCCATACTGCTTGCAATCGATTGCAGACGTTGCAACTGAGGAACCAGCAGCTAACACCGTCTCTGTGGCGGTCTCGACGCTTCTATCGGTCTTTACCACTATATCGTCCTGTACGCCGAGCCACTCGCGCTTGCACAGTGGGTTCGAAGACCCCATCACCCACAGGTCCGAGGACCCCGTGTCCACCAGCACCGTGACGTCCTGTGAGGGCGAACCCAGCCCCAGGTCGACAGAATAGAAGCTCTGCTCGTTCTCCAACGAGACCAGTGCGTAGGACGGCGTGTCTCGCTTCACCAACCCGTGTCGGCGCACCCTCTCGAAGTCCAGCTTCACGTACTTCCCAGGGGTTTCTATGCCATTTACCGCCGCCACAGTGGCGCCAATCCAAAGTCCCAACAGCAATAATGTCCTCATACCTCTGTTACGTACCATGCCGTGCAATTGTGTCGTTCTACAGAGTAGTGTTCTGATTTCCCTGTTCTTGACGAACTGACCTTATTTCATTAGATATTTCACTCATATTTCACTATTCGTTGCTATCCAAGGCAGCACCGCCAATCGCAACCACACACACAAGAGAAGCATGAGCGAGAACGGGAAGCGGCCGCAGCTCTCGGCACAGCAGATGGCAGACCTCTCGGCGAAGTTCAAGGAGCTCGTGGGTGAGGCGAAGCGGGCCGGCGAGGGCACGCCGCGCGGTAAGGAGCTGATACTGCAGGCGTCCAAGATAAAGACCATCTACGATGCCTACTCGCGCCAGAACGCGTCTGCTGGTGGCGCTCCACGGGCGAATTCAAATGCTACCGCCAATACCGGTGCCAATACGAATACAAATGCCAACGCAAACGCTAACGCGGGCACTAGTCTGGCGGCGCTGATCAGGAATGTGCTGACACCCGAGCAACAGACAGCAGTGGACAGGCTGACGCAGAACTTTCAAGCGCGGGGCAAGGATATCCGCGAGAAACACGCGTTCCTGAAGCAGAACCTGGACTCTCTGACGCAGGAGATCAACAAACAGACGGACCAGGGCGCCAAACAACAGCTCGGGGAGAAGCGCGCGGAGTTACTGGGATCCCTGAAGCAACTTATGGGTGAGCACAGCAACCTGAAGCAACAATACCAGAACGGCCGGCGTAATATGTACTTGGAGTTCGCGAAGGTGAACCCTCAGCTGCACAGGATCTTACAGGCGTCCACAGCGGCTGCAGCATCACAAACAGCCGAGGCCTCAAAACAGGGCTCTTCTGCTGCTTCTGCTGCTGCTGCGCCTTCTGCCACATCCGCACAGCCTAACAAGATCGCACAACCACAGGCGCAGACTCAAACGCAGCCGCAGTCACAATCACAGTCACAGTCACAGTCACATTCACAACCGGGGGCGACTCCGCAAGTGACGAACGTGAATGCTGCAGCGTCCGCGGCTGCGGCTGCCGCCCCACAGGGGAAGCAAAATATCTTCAAGAACACGGCTCCCTCGATCATCCCGCTCTCCGATACACTACCGGCACCAAGGACTGCCGCTGTTAACAGTAGGGAGTCTCTCGCTGGTGCAGCTGCCGCTGCGTACAGGGTGAACAGGCCTACGCTTTCGGGTGGTGCAGCCATGAATGCTCCTGCGGTAACGACGCCGCTCTCGACCGTGATACCGCCGTATGAAGTCGACACCGAGCGGGTCATGTCTAAACGGAAATTGAGAGATCTTGTGAAGAGTGTCGGTATAGATGAGGGTGATGGTGAAACTGTGATTGACGGGGACGTCGAGGCGTTACTGCTGGATCTCGCGGACGATTTCGTTACCTCTGTCACTGCGTTTGCGTGTAGACTTGCGAAACATCGTCGTGCGGACTCTTTAGATACGCGCGACGTGCAGTTGCATCTGGAGAGGAACTGGAATATCAGAGTGCCTGGTTACTCCGCAGATGAGATTCGGTCTACGAAGAAGTGGACGCCAGCAGCCAGTTACAACCAGAAATTGCAAGCAATCAATGCAGACAGAGGTGGGCACGCATCCACGGGGGCTGTCTCTAAGCCGGGCAAGAAATAGTGATCGGTGTGTCTTGTGTTTGACACATGTGTGTAAGTTATATTATAGTACGTTTTGATATTTGTGTGGTTATCTGATGAAAGCGATGTATTTGGTGCAAATAATACCGGATCTTCTGGGAAATTCTTTGATATATCATTAATAATGATTAGTGTTGAATGTGCTTCGAATAATTGACTCTTCGGGATATTTCTATGTATTATTTAATCGTTTAGATACCTATGTGTTTAGTTAACCTCCCGATCTTCCAGTATTGAATGAAGGTCATCAGTATACAGCATTTTGAGTACAATGTATTCGGTAGTGACACACTTAGCAGATAATGCTCTCTTCTGTCTGTAAAGAAATAACCACACCTTGGGCGCTGGACTGACTAAAGATCGCTCTCATCCGCTTCTGTCGTTAACCTTATGGGTATAGAGCTAAAGAACAATATCCTTACAGTTCGATAAACTGGTCCCTATCACCACTTTCAACCGTCACCTCGAGCCCTGGGAATCAATTGTAGCGTTCATTGTATCCGCATCCTGCTGGACCTTCGCCAGCCATCGCTGTACGAGCCGGTCATGCTCCTCCTTCAGGGCGCGCAAACGGTCCTCGAGAACATTGTTCTCTACCGTTACTCCAATGATCTCATCATGCAACTTCTCACTGTTGCGCTGCATCACTGTCACGACTTCTTGCAACCGCGATACCTCCCGGTCCCTCATCGTCAAGGCCTCGGTGAACCGCGCCTCCACGGCGCTCGCCTCGCCGTCTGGCCCGCCGGTGAACAATTCAAGGTACTGGGACTCAAAGAGGTCCCGCTGCTGCAGCCGCTCCAACAGCGTCCCTACCATCTCCACTCACTTCTTCTCTGTTCCTTCGAGTCCTTGTCCCCTGATGGATTCTAAATTTAGCCGCCGTACTTTTAGACGCTATCTAGGGTTCCAGCACCAGATACCAAGACGCTCAAGACAATCACCGAACACAATCGAGGCACATCTAGAGATGGCAGGCACTAGCAACAACGGAGGCTGGTGGTGGTCCCGTTCCGAGGAGACGCCAGGAGAGCCCCAGGGACAAGGGGAGGAGGCACAAGGGGAGAACCGCGGACACTGGTATAGTGGCATTCTCGACACGGTGTGGGCGTCATTGCCTTCTGCTGGTGGGAGGAACGGTATTAGAAGGGTCTCGGTGGATGATAACACACGTCTCTCTCAGCTGGGAAGGGAACAGATCGATTACTTGGAGGAAGAGGCCCTGAGGGCAATCAACAGCCACTCGAATACGTGGTGCTGGTTCGAGGATCTCACAGATTTGGAGACTGGGGAGGACGAGTGCAACTGGACGGATAGGCCTGGTATTGTGGCAGTGAATGGCACTGGATGCGGTAGATGTCCGCTACCGATGGGTAAATATCCCATGGACGTTTACCCTGGGTACCAAGTATACATCAAGAATTCGGTGCTGTTACCCATGACAACGTCTGGTAGTGACGCTGAGATCAGTTACCTGCACCCTTTACCGATGAGGACGAAAATTGCGAACGCGGTCAGAGACCACTACAACTTCCCTAATGAGAGGCATCTCTACTTGAAACGGCCTAGTATTCACAGTTCAAGTCACACAAAGGAGGTGTCTCTCGGAGAGCAAAGACATAAACGTTGTCTAATTGTGTCATTAGTTGGATGGCTCCCGGAGAAATATGAGAAACTGTCTCTGGGGGAACAACGGACCGCTCAATACCTCTCCAAGAAACTGGCACAACAGCTGTTCTCACAAGGTACGTATGACCCCACCTGTGATGAAGTTGTGTCACTTTCCTTCGAGTGTCCACTGCATACAAAGAATCTTGTAGAGGTTCTCGAGGAGTGCATGTCCCTGTTACAGCACTGGGATGAACTGCTGTACGAGATTGACTCGATATATTTTATTGGCGTGTATCACAGTGTGCCTCTCGTTATAGAGCTCTGTTACCGATTACTTTCCCAATGTGACAAATACGGTATTAATAAGTCGGCAACGGAGGTTGGCATATTAGCATTTGATTCGTGTCTCCAGGGGTATAGATTCTGGGATCACACGACAGATTATGAAAGCTTGCATCAAAATAGCAACTCTAATAATGAAAACAATGATAATACCGAGACAAAGGACTCAACAGAACAAGAGTATTTGAAGTTACAACAGACAAAGGAAAAACAGCTATTTTATGGTCTGAATCAGCATGAAATAGATTTGTTATCAGGGATCAAAAAATATACAGACTTGAACTCCGAGGAGTCTAAGATGTTGCAATCTAGATTGGATTGGCTTCTCTTCCATTGGGATTCCTTCAGATTGAATTTGGTTGCCACACTCTACGATAATTTCTTAACACTAACTCAGAAACTGGCAATCGATTACATCCATCCAAAGATCGTGAGGAACATTTGGTGTGATGGCAGGTTTATGGATATCGATTTGAAATATCCAGAGAAGTTCAATGTACCCGATTTCAACATAATGACCCCAACGTTTGAATTTGAAATAGGGATCCCACCCTCGAGACTCTTTGAATTAACTCTGATAAATAATTTACTCTTGACCCAGAATTTGGGGAGAGGTCATTTCATCTCAATAATAAAATTGATCAGTCCTTATTTCATATCAAGATCATTTAACGAGAATACTGTAGCACCCACCATAAAGAAACAGAGACAAGCACAATTGAAGCTGTGGCTGCAGGAAATGAATTCCAGGTGGAATACTACTTCATATGATGTCTCGGACAAGAAACATATTCTACCTGACAATATTTCAACAGTACATGACGCTCTAAAATATCTAAAATATCAAACGATTAAAAATCCTGAAATGGTTCAGATATACAGTGATATCTACGACGACGATTCTGTCTACAAGAATTTTGTTGCCGTAGTGAGAACTACAAGGAACCCTACCAAAAAGAGATATTTGAGGTTAGCCCAGGAAGACAACAAGGATATAATGGCACTCAACAGTATACTGAATGTACGCAATCAATACGACCTCGTGTGGAAATTTCACGAATGTCTCTCGGACTTCATCCAACTCAGGAATTTGCCGATCCAACCTCCCCTGACGCATTTACAATTTTCTTTATCCTTGGACCCCCAGTCGTCAAAGCTGGCGCGCTACCATCGTCACAGGAGTGCTGAGCCAACATACGACGCTACATTGTTCAAAAGAGACAACGCGGAGTCCATTGACAGACTAGCCCACATGTGGACTGCGTACAAGATATGGGCACCTCATACCACAGGGCTCACAAGGCTGAGGAACATCTTGAGTGTCCTCGCTGCCTATAACTCGCCGCAGCAGCTGGTGGAAGACCTCCAGAAGTGATTGGGAACCGCTCACCGCATGGCATCTAAAATCACTGTCGCCAAACTTCGGCACCCGCACACAAAAACCAGCCCCGGAGGGAAACCGGTGACGTGAACAAAAACAGAATTTCGTTGAATTTGTAACCTTTTACAAGGCGAAGGCAGTAGAGACTGTAGTGACATCCCTGAGTACGTCGCTGAGTGCATCACAAGATCTCCCAACGCACAGACAAATGACCACAAGTTACACGAATGAACAGGAGAAGGTAGCCCTTGAAGTACTGTCGAAGGATAAGCATGATTTTTACGAAATCCTGAAGGTGCAGCGGACCGCATCGGATGGTGAGATCAAGAAGGCGTACAGAAAATTGGCTATAAAACTGCATCCAGACAAGAACCCACATCCACGTGCAAGCGAGGCCTTCAAGACGATCAATAGGGCCTTCGAAGTTTTGAGTGATGATAGTAAAAGGCGGATGTTTGATAGGATAGGGAGGGATCCCGACGACAGGTCGATGCCAACCAGGGACACAGGTAACAGCAGTGGCTTTGCCTCCCCCGGGATGGGTGGTATGCCTCAGGAATTTTTCAGGAATAGGCAAGGCTTTAGGCAACCTGCTGCCGCCCCCGAGGACATATTTGACTTCTTGTTCAATATGAATGGTGGAGGAAGCCCCTTTGGTCCCGGGAATCCGTTTATGAACGGTGGTGGCGCTACTACATTCACATTTGGCCCAGGCGGGTTTAGGGCATATAACAACGGTGGGCCAGGGGGTGCGTTTGCTAGACGCCAGCAGCAGCAACGGCAGCAAGCAAGAAGGGCCCATGATGACGAGACCAGGTGGCAAGAAATATTAAGAGTGTTGCTGCCATTATTGTTTTTCTTCTTACTTCCGGTCCTAGAAAGATTATTCTTTGGTTAAACAGGTTCACCGAAGAGGGATAGTATTTATTTTCCAAAATATCAACATTCATGTTCAGCGCTTTATAGACTTTTTGAAAGCATTCTATGTTTCTACCTTCCATATATTTTCATTTTCACTCTCAAGGCCCCAACACTATACCAGTATAATGATAATTATATTCTATATTCTTTCTTACTTGTAATAAGTATATATGAGAAGTATTTTCCTCTTCAAATAAGGATATATCGTTAATATACTATTTAACGTTTCCCCCTTCGCCCTAATTTGGTACATATTTCACTCCAAATCCTTCATTCTTGCTTGTACAATTTTTATCACGTCCTCCTTTGTCTCTTCGTCTGTCTTGAATCTTAGCTTTTTAGTTATCTTATCCGTGAGTTTCACATTTTCATCACTGGTGTTATCAAAGTTTGTGCTTTCATTGTGAAGTACATTCTCCAGATGTATCTCGTCGTTAGTTAATTCGTCCTTCCTCACAGCTTTTCCACTTGGCAATATTTCATATTCTCCTGTACTACTACGTTTGTTATCTCTACGAGGAAATATATTACTGATACTGTACTCCGTAGCATTGGAAACTCTCGTCTCGGTAGAACCATGGGATTCACCAGACCCAATATTACTATTTCTACTATGGCGATAATCTTCCGTGGTTGCCTTCTTTGGTCCAAGTATTTTGGTCTTATATCTTTGATAAGAATTAGGGTCATGTTCCCATGTCCACCCTTGTTTCATTTCGTTGTACGCATCCAATTCTAACTTCTTCCGGACACTACTCTTCTTCTCTAATTCTGCAAAGATATCCGAATCGGTAGGCCATAACATCTTCTTAAATGTTTGGTATACAGTATCAATTGTAATAGGCAAAACAGTCAGTACTAGACATGTACACCAGAAAGTTATATCTTTTCCGAAGTGATGATAGAAACCATATGGGACATCATATATCCGATCTGTTCTATTTAAGATTGGTAATGCACAACACCATACTAGCCAACCACCGGCGGATAATATGACGGAGGTAAATGCTAACCAGTTCTTATTATGCATCTCTAGAAACTGGGCCTTGACGTTGATCAGCGCAACAATAGCGGTAAAATTAACAAACCCCAACGGATACATTGTGGCATCTGAGAGAGAGGTCTCGCCCCATATGATTACATTCAAGAAGGTAATCATAACCGCACTACATGCACCCTGGATCATCCATTCTAAAAATATCCATAAGCCAAAGCCTTCGCCTAGTCTACCGTATGAGTATAGTTCGGGTACCGCTAACAAAGTCACCGGTTTAAGATCTTTTTCAAATATACCAATGCATAATACTGGTAATGATGTAAACAGAGTATTAAACATCGACAATGACCATGGTTCATATAGTGACGAACCAGTGAATAGGGTGAATCTTTGGAAGATCACTTGTGTCATGTAGAAAGTTAATTCTTTGTAGAATGTGCACAAAATGAATTTGGCTGTCCTGATGTAATTATAACGACCGTGTACTAACAATAGCTTCAATAGAAACCTAAATTGCGCAATTGAATAATCAGATGATCTTGAAGCTTGTAAACCTTCTTTCCCAGTAATGCCTACACCGATGTCAGCAGCTTGGATCATTGCAATATCGTTTGCACCATCTCCAATCGCCAAGGTCACTTTCTTTTTGTTGGTATTTCTAATATTACTAACCATAAGTGCTTTCTGTGAGGGTGAGGCACGACAACAGATTACTGAATCAGTTTTAGTACCTAGCTCCACAAAGACAGACATCAATGTCGGGTTACTCTCAAATAATGCCAAAGTAGCTCCATCGATCACAACAACACAGTGTGCCATGTTACCTGTATCAATTTCTTGACTAACGGCGTTCATTTTTGAGATAATATTGTCGTCACTTGTAGCTAGAATCACTACTGTGGAATAATCATAAATCAATTTGCAAGAATAGCCAATATTGATTGCGGTTTCTCTTTTATCCCCTGTCAACATCCATAATTTAATACCAGCGCGTTTAATTTTTTCGATTGCTTCAGTGACACCTTCCTGTAGTTTATCTTCTATAGCAGTAGCACCAAGAATATTCAAACTAGTTTCAATTTCCTCACCAACGTCATCCGTTTTCTGCTTTCGATCAACAAGAGAAGTTTTTGCTTTTTGATATTTTTCGTTCCACAATGTATAGTGGTCATTATCAATCCACTTATATGCAAATAATAATGTTCTTAGCCCTTCCGTTGAGAAGTCATCGATAGCTTGTATGGTCTTTTCGATGACGTATTCGTCATTCATAATCAGCTCATCTTGACCGATATATTCAGACATATCATTTGAAGATTCAGTTCCAGTGTCATAATGTACATGTGTATCAGCGCTTAGAATATTCTTTTTGGTTCCACCAAAAGATACACGAGGGCCATACTTTTTCAACTGTTGTTTATGTAAAGATTTCCTGCTTTTATCTATTACATTATCTAATTCTCTAGTATTTTGTTTGACATCATTTAAAATGTCATCGATAGAATCAAGTTGTAGTTCAGAATCGTTATTTTGGTTTCGTTGAGAAATGCTTTTTCGTATAGCTTGTAGGGATAAGCTTGGTCTTGCGTCATTTGTCATTGAAGGTCTTAATGAGCTACGCCCGATTTGGTCATCATACACCATTTTTTCTAAAGACTTTCTTTGTTGGATAACCAATTCAGCTTCTTCTTCCTTACGATCAGCAACAGTGTCATTCATCTGACTTAATTTATTTAAGGCCAAATCTTTATTATGCAATCGTTCAAGGATAACGTTATCAGCACCTTTGCAGATAAGTAGCACTCTATCTTCTTCATTAGGCATTTTCACGATGACGGACATCCTTTTTCTTTGGGAATTGAAATCAATATAGTTCAAAATTTCATAATTCTCTAGAGTTGGTTCATTTTCAAATCCATTGGGATAAAGTTTGATTGTAAGAGTTTGTGACATTTTATTTATGAGGACGTAACCTAAATCTCTAGCAGCTGTGATAAGAGCTAATTCATCAGGAGAAGAAGACTGGTATTCAATGAAGTCATCCATGTCATTCTCTCTCCCAACTTTCTTCGGTAAACAACAATGGCATAATGCCATCGATAATATAAAAAATTTGGCCTTCTTACAAAACAATTTGTTAGGGTATTTTTGGATATATCTAATTAGGTCATATGTTGTTTTTATATCGTCAGTTACTGTGGTTTCGTGAGAGTATGTTGATTCATTCAATGATGTTTGGGTCGTCATATTGGCTGCATATAGAGAACTCATGCTGGGCCTTCCCATATATTTTGCGGATGAGTTCCCTTTATATTCTATGGAATTTCTTGTTATAGTAAGCGGTTTATTCAGACGAGAGCTTTCTGTCTCACTAATTCCAAAGCGACTCAATAAACTATGGTTAGCGATAGAAACAGTATCAACGTTACTGTCGTTGTCTATCAGTTCTCTCATTTCATTTGGTGACTCTGGAGTTTCTAACGAGGTGGTATGCAACCAAGATGTACCTAAGATGGATAACTTCCTGAAAATCATTTTATTATCTGTTAGCGTACCGGTTTTATCACTAAATATGTATGATACTTGCCCCAATTCTTCTAATATCGTGGCAGTTCTAGACTCACAAGGTGTATCTGTTTCTTGATGGTACATGTCTATATCCCATTCCATAAGCTTGCTTTGTGCAACTTTAATAATTTCCATAGTAACATATAATGAAAGTGGGATCAAGGTATTATACATGATAATAAATGACATGATAGTAGGAGCAACACCAGCATCTTCTTCGAATAGATACCACATTTGGTTCTGGTCAACTGACCTCTTTTTCTCAAGTACATGTCCTAAATATGAAAAGAAGGAGACACAAGCAACCACAAATACCATAAATATGATAATTAGATTTATTTTTTTCTGTAGTTTGGGGGCTTTGATTCTTGGATTTTTAATCGCATTCATTCTAATCTTTGTTTCTTCACCAGTGAAAATGACCATCCCAACTAGATGGGGGGTGTTTCGTATTATGCTACCTCTATAAATAACATTATCAGAGCTAATTGGATGTTTCTTGAATGTGTTATACTGGATGTCCTGTAATTCCAGGTTCCCTTCAAAGTTATATAAATCATTATTGGGGTCTTCCACGGTAACGTTTGCATTGATGTTGGCAAGACCCGATGCAGAGCAGGCCAGTTTATTAAGTTCAGGATGGGCATGTTTGTTTTTCAGATTAGTTTCACCATCTAAGGCCATTGTTTCAACAAATGTTTCATTGTTTTCACCGTCACACGTAAGTAATAAAAGATCAGCGGGAACCCAGTCATCTTGTTTCAATATTATAAAGTCTCCCACGTGTAAATTCTTCCATTCGGTATCAACCAAATGGACGTTATGTTTAGATGCTAATAATTTAAAATTGGTAAAATGCGTATTGTTCATATATGCTTTCTTTATGTTCGTTGTATCAGAGAGGTCCTCTTCGCTATTTAAATATTCTATCGTAAGTCTTGAATCCTTTACTAAAGATTTACATGTCTTGATATTTTCTTCTTTGTCTAGTCTATGACGTCTGAAATCATCCCACGCCTCTCTAGCCATAGATATACCCATGAATACTAGTAATGGTATGATCGTAGTGTATGTACCAGTAGTAGACCAGCCGGGGATCATCTGTAATATGGCAATGACGAAAAAATATACATTGGCGACCTTTGAGAATTGTGCATATAGTTGCTTTGGGAGAAATGAATAAAATGTGTATCTTGAAGAGGTGATGCTATTTTTGCAGTATGGTTTATTTGTTCTCTCGTCAACTAATAGGTCGGACTTTTTATTTGTAAATTTCAGATATTCAGCAATTGAATGGTCTAATGTGATTGGGATATGTCTACCATCTCTAGACTGTAATATTCTTCGTCTATCGAGTAAAAGGTCGATTGTTCTGGTTATGAAATTGATCTTGTTGGATTTTCTATCAGTATCCTCCAGAGCTTCTTCTCCTGGATCTTCGTATATGTCGTCTTGGATTCCAAATATGCTCTCTGATGTTTGTTCGGGGATGTCTTCTAGTTCAACTTCCTGGTTGTTGTTGGTTTCCAAATCATCAGCGCAAGGATTTCCTGTGAATTTGTCAAATAAATGCTTATTGAACATCTGAGTTCTCAGAGAGCCAGCTCTCTTTCTTTTTGCATCTTGTTCTGCCTCAAACATTCTTGCATTTGTCCTCGCCAGCGAATGTGTGTGGATGGAGCGCGTTGATATTTACAAGTTTGATGTACCAAAACTGAGGTAAAAACCAAATGGCTAGAGATGCACCAACAGAAACGGGTCGTGCACGCACAAAATAAATAGTAATGATACAACTCTTAGCCTATTAGACTAAGATGATGGTTATTGAGTGTGTATAGGTGTTGGTTACATACAATTACTGAACAAGTTGGAGTAAGATATTTACTGTTTATTTTTCACTAATTTTTATCTTTGTAATGCATACTTTATTAGTACGAGAAATCATCTTGAGTAAAAGTACGTGAGGGTCGAATTCGATCTAAGTTATGCCTAGTTGAATAAATGCTGATAAATGTATGTGTGCTTTATTACGTAAAAGTATGGTTGTGTTGAATATATAATTGTAATTTTCTATAAGTGGATGATATATCATTAAATAGTTCTCATTTCTGTATCATTGCCTCAAACTCGTAGATCACGGGAATACTTTCCTCTGTGTTGCCCTTGTTGCCCATCAACTTTCTGTATTGATTGTGATGTGTTCCTGATCCTGTTCTCTTTAGTAATTCGAAAGATTTCTGTGCGCGTAGCTTTTGTTTGCCCCTCTTATTCTCAGATGCGAATACTAGTATTTGTTCATTCAGTTTCTTCCTTAACTCTTCATCACTCAATTTGTGAAGCCTTTCAGCATGTCGTAATCTTGACACGTCGTGATTTTTGCGGCTAAAAGGTGTCGATTGTTTGATTATGGGCGACGTTTGTGCTATGGGAGAACTACTTACGGGATGCAATGGATCGTCTTGCAGGCCATGAAATCTGTACTCATGACTTTCATTGTCATCCATGTAGTATGTATTCGTTTCATCATTATCGTCGTCGGTAAGATATAGTGAATTTTGAACATTGACAAATTCAACTCTTTGATGTAGATTAATTCTTTGAGAGCCATGGGTCACTGTTCTGTGTTTCAGAACATCCAATGAAAACCCACGATGGTTTTTGGGGGCAACTTCAAACGTCTGGTAAAGGTTGGGTGAGTGCGGGTTACAATTTGGCACTCTTTCAAAGACAGTATCATGATCCTCGATCTGCTTTATTGATGTGATAATATGTTCCATATTTTGTATGATCAGACATCTGGCCTTTGGCCCGCTTTGGTATAAATGATTTTGGAGATTATCTAGTATTGTCAGGATCTCTTCTGTACCTGGTTCGATATCTTCATTTGAGATAGGAGCAGGATGAGTATCCGTTAATATCGTATTTTGTCGAATAAAATATGTGTCTAAAGAAACGGTAAGTTGGTCTATGAAATTGGTAGTATCAGTCAATATCCTCGTAATGGTGTGTAATAGTGCTATTCTGGAATTGGCTTGACACTCGTACCTTTTAAAATCGACCTCTGGAAATAATTGATGTGCTATGTTATTCTTTCTCGTCTGTCTGTTAATGGTATGATATGGTAGAGATAATAGATTACAAAGCAAGAATTTTTGAATTATTTGGACACGATGAAACTTATCAATCAATTCTGGAGTTTTATTCTTTAGAAAGAACTCTAATTCGGACATCTGAATGCCGTAAATGTTACAATATTTAATCAAAACTTCCATGTCTGCTAATGATATTATACTCTCAGCCGAGGTTCGTAGTTTGAAAAAAAGGGTGTCCAAACTTGAACTGAATGTTTCTTCTATAATATGGCTGGTCGCCCTTGAATAACCTCGATCGTAAGATGGAGTGTAAAGATTATTCATTCCTTTGTATGATAAGTAGTATTTATGCAATTTTGAATTATTTTTATCCAATGATTGTAGGAATGCTTTTAACTGAATCATAGTATCACGTTTGGCATGTTGAAGAAAAAATCTCTCTTGATGAAACATTACATAAAGGGAAGATAATAGGCTTTTCATGGTTTCACGCTTCGCTTGTTCATTATCCTTTACTTTTCTCAATTTATGGCATATTCTTAAGCAATTCAATACTGTTTCATTTGTGTTTATCACTTTCTTGAGGACAAATTTTTTTGTAGTAACACATTTTAAGAGTCCATATTTGCTCAATTGGAAATTGTTCATTTCATTATGCCCATTTAATTGAAAAGTTTGGGGTTTTTTATCGAAGTCTAAAATTGATTTCTTGATTTTTAAACCCTCGATCCTGTATTGATTGAAATCATTTAGGATATTGCACATAACAATTGAATATTGAAATTCGTCAAAAAATTCATCGTCGGCGCTTACATGTTTGTTTGTATGTTCCCTTTTAAGATTTCCATTAGTGGGGATAACATCTTTGGTAAATTTCTTAATATCCTCATCGATCAAGTTAGTAGTTGCAGTACTAAAATGTTCGTCATTTACAACTGTAGGTGACCAATCGTTTAATTTTTGTAGCTTTGTTGCTTCCATATCCTCAGTCCATGTATCATATTCTCCAATTGATGCCAGTGCAGTTTTGACAGCTCCTGTATGTATCGCTTTTCTCTCCGCATGAGCATCTTCCGCTTTCAGACACCCGATTGTAATATGTTCTGATTGTCTATCAAAAAGGTTGAGACTAAACATTCGAAGCATACTCAGGCCCTATGTACAGTTATATGGTTGTAAATGAGATGCGATTGAATGTGTGGATGGTCCTGTATAGGGGAAATAATTACAGCCATCTGTACTATGTTCTTCATTTGTTGTGGATCAGATGAAAAATCTTTGTTTACATCTCAATTTCCGCAAACGGAAATCTGTGACGTTTGTCAGATCTGGACAGGGCCAGTTTTTATAAATCCCTGTGTCTCAGATACACTCATATCAGGCCCTGGTCCCTTGTGTACGACCACTGTACTTCAGCGTGTAGTGGTTTATGGCTGAAGATGGTCTGTTGGCTCCAAATTTAGGGCTCTTCAGGAAGATCGGCTCATTATAACAGGTGGTGTCAGTCTCTTGTCTGTCTGGTGATGTTAGCCGTCGCTTATTGTGGCGTAGATTGCGATATTTGAAAGGGTCAATTGTTGGGTTATGGGAGAACTGTGGTAGGATCATGTGAAATATTGAATATAATTCAAATGGTAGGAAGGAATCATATGTCCGTTCTTGTAATATTTTTGATAAGTATTAAAGAGGGGGGTGCTTTTTTTACAACTGGAATTGGTACTAAGATAATAATGATATTAACTATTATATATTTTATCTGAAAGCTAGTGGTCTATACCAAAATAAAGCATGGATAGTGATATGCTTTATTACTAGAAAATATTTATCTTGTACTTTGAATTTTTTGAGGAATTGTTATTTATGAGATCCCAGAGTTTTACCTTTAACAGAGATATCATTTTTAACGCCCTAAGTATTAAAAACAGAATGTTCGAAATAAAGTATGTAAATGCAGTAAAGAATGATTATCCGATATATTCCAAATATTTGTTATACTTGTTAGTCGACAAATTCATCCTCATCGAATTCATCATCGTCAAACTCATCTTCATATTCTCCGTCGGTTACATCGGCATCTGTATTTTGAACTGAGTGAACATCGTCTAATACATTCACTTTAGAGATTCCCGATGTTGGCAATGATGGACTCGATATGGAAAGGGCCTTCATTTCTTTCTCAAAAGTTGGACTTTCTAGTGAATTCAAAATAGGAGAATTTAGCGGTGACCCCAGTGTTAGATACATCTCTTTACCAACATTTTCCTTCTTGGTAGATTTCTCTGGTGTAATGGGGGTCTTGCTATCTGTTAAGAAATCTCTGTCAGATTTCTCAGAGGGGCTTCTGCTTATACCATATTTTGTTATTTTCTGGTCGTTATTCTTCTTTGCCTTCTTCGGGGTACTGTTCGTAATACTTTTATTCTCCTTATGCTCGTTGTTATCACTACTAATATCCGACAAATCGTCCAGATTTAATATCGGTTCCCTCCAAAAATTAACGTCAGTAAACTTCGAGCCTTGATTGTTAATGTACAAAGACTTCATGTCATAAGTGGCATTGGGATCCAGATTATCCATGGTATTATTTACAGGTGAACCGGGTGTCATCGAGGTGATGCTTCTCCTATCGTCATCGAAGGACACTACAGGTGGGAAGAAATGATCTACCAATTCGTTGATATGCAGGTATGAGCTCTTGTAGCCAGCTAATTCCAAGAGTTCCATATGGACTTCCCCCTCAGTGTTGATCGTGAAAATACGTGAACTTGGTATCCCCACGGTTCTGTAAGAGAGGGCGTCTGTGATTCGATTCCCAAACCCTGCAAAAAATGGTGTCGGTTTCTCGTCATTCTCGTTGTAAGTTATTCTCTTATCCAGGTATAGCGACCTAATATCGTTAAGACATGCAATTTTGAACACTTCTGGTTTCTTCAGGATTACTTCTCTCCTCAATGCAGCCATTGTTCGATCAGGCGACAGAATAACTGGCCCATACGGTAATCTATTCCCATTTTGCAATATCGACCTTAGGTAACTTCTGGTGGCATCCGATTGTCCTGCGCCTCTCGCCGTCAAATACAGTATATTGTATCCATTTCTAGCGATCTCACTAAAGAGTTTTGCTACACCAACATGCGTCCAGTCCTTACCGATCATCGCCAAGACGTGCCCTAAGGCGTCAGATTTTGTGATCGTCCCATCGATATCGCTGATGACAATGGGGACATCCCATCTCCACACAAACAATTTTGACGTCACGACGGCCTTCCCGTGGTCGATGGAGTATGCAAGATCGTTCTCCCCATACTTCAGGTCAAGACACTTTAACTGATCAGAGGTGAGTCTCAACGTCTTGATGTAGTTCAACTGTGGTTCATGCGTATCAATATTCGAGGTGTCTAAGTGCTGTTTCTCGTGTGTTGTTTTACTGGGTTTCTGTTCCTCCTCATTGACTGTGCTTGTGGTATCTGAAAGCAACGAGTCGTCGTAGTCTGAGGCTGGATTATTTGCGTCCCCGACTAGCGCTGGCTCACTCATTGCCATTGAAGGTGGACCTTGTGCCCGTAGTACATTATTCACCGTGGGCGGGGATACTGAGGATGTGATCTGCTCGAACGGGTTCACTATCCTGATGCCACCGTTATGGTCTTCCTTTATGAAGCTGTTGATGTCCATTTCGTTGCCCAGCTCCTCCTTGAGAAGTTGTTTCAGCTGCATATCCGTGTCATGCATAGTGTCTCTGTTTGGCATGTACCCCTCCATATCCAGAAGCAGGTCACCATTGTTGTCGATCTTGCTCGGGATATGTATCTGCGTGAGTCTCCTGTTCAGGTTCGTCTGGAAAGTCTGCGTCTTGGTCCTCTCCACGTCGCCAGGCTTCCCTTGGTCATCGCTGGATATGTCCAAGTATTCCGGCTCTGCTCCCTCACCACCGTCAACCGGCTGCTCCTTACCAGGCCCATTAGGCAAAGGCCTCAGCGTCGGACTACTAGCGGCACTCGTTACTGGAGACCCGATCAGGTCGCTAGGAATACCATCGAGGCTTGAATACGTCTCGAAGACGAAGTACGCCTCTCCCGTATCCGAGAGCTTCATGGGGATATTAGTTGACTTGCCGTTTACAAGCACCTCTACCTTCTTCTGCGAGGGCTGGAGGATCTGGAACTTACCGAAGCGGACGTGGAAGGGCGAGCATGCGAGCGACCCGTCTGGTTGCTCTACGACGATCACGTCGATCGCCCCCGAAAGGGTCGAGGGGTTGATAGAGGACCATGTCTTGGACACCGACCCGATGGCCCTGCCGACGTACTGCATGTCTGCGTGTGTATGTGTGTGCTTTTGTTGTGCGTGAGGGTCGAGAGAGAGGGAGCAGTATCCTTTAAAGATCAGCACTATATACAATATTCGGTTCGATGCTCAACAGCAGATACTCAACAATTAACGTCCAATTGGCGTCCAATTGACGCATAGCTGAGGTGCAATCGAAGTGCAATTGTGGCGTAGAGTCTATTTACAATGTGTCTATGTGTATGCGTGTGTCTACAGGCGGGGACCAGAGGAGCGGTCGAGGGACTTGAGTGTTAGCTGGTACAGCAGCAGCATGATGCTTGACTGCACGCTGGTCCACACAAAGCGGGGCCCGACACCGTTGAGGAGGTTCAGGGGAGACTCGGTTTGGCACACGAGCTTGATGCTGCGCAGGATCGAGGGTGAGAGGTGTGCGGGCTTCAGCGTCCCCGAGGACTCGCTGTGCGGCTGCTGGGTCTGTAGTCGGGTCTTGACCACGTCTAACGGTGTGGTGATCACGCCTGCGAGTCCTCCGGCACACGCGCCAGTCACAATCTCATTTGTGATCGAAAGATCGTGCTGGCCCATGATCTTCTCCTCCAGAGCGAACGCCCAAAGACGGAACCGCTCGTAGAATGCGAGCTGAAGAGCGCTGAAGGGCAGGTCTCGCGTCAGGGTCGCCTTGTAACCGAAATACAGCGCCCCAAACCCCTCTTCGCGGACAATCGTCCGCAGTGCGTGTCGCAGGCTCTTGTAGTTGTATCCGGAGTGGAAGTGCGTGTTGTTATATGCGCCTTGCAACTGCAGCCGTGTCTTGAGCACCTCCGAGGGAACGTACACGAAGCTGGACACAAGGTCCCCCGTAAAACCGGCAGCCAGGTGTGCTGTGGAGTCGTTCACCCCCCATTGGTCAATCATCACGCGCTTCGTGTACTCGTACGACGCGAAGAAGATGGCGGCGCTCGGGAGAGATCCCAACATTGCCGCAGTATACCCGCTGTACAGACCCCGAAACAGACCTTCCTCCACGTACAGCGTGCGGTACGCTCCCAACATGTGTCTGTATTTCGCCGTCCCCGGGGAACCTTGCTGTCGCGTCTTAACGGTGTCTAAACTGTGCATCACGGAGTCCCCGATGACCCCACCTACCCCTCCAGCGAGCATGGTGTGTGCCAGAGGAGGGTATCCAGTATCCCGAGGCGACTCGGGAACCTTTCCTATCGTGTCTTCCCCGGACTCACGCCCCGACTCTCGCGGCGGCGGCGTGTGCACCACCGGGATGGAAGACGTCGCGTGCAGCATCTAATGTCTATCCACAGCTCTAACAACAGCTCTCCCGCGGTCCGCCTTGTCCCTGTAGCGCCAGTGTACCAATTCCTTATAAACCTCGAATAGGTTCGGTATTTCGGCGGTTAATTTCTTCACTTCTTCTCACCACTTCGACACCCCATTTTGAGGACAAAGAGACACGGTAACAGCAGCATGGAGGGCCGCATCCGGGCACTGGACAGTGCCGTCGTGGACAGGATAGCCGCGGGGGAGATCATCGTGTCGCCCGTGAACGCTTTAAAGGAAATGTTGGAGAACTCGATGGATGCGGGCGCTACGCTCGTGGACGTGCTGTTGCGGGATGGCGGCATGCGGTTGTTGCAAGTGAGTGATAACGGGAGCGGGATCGACAAAGAAGATCTACCTCTGCTGTGCCAGCGGTTTACCACGTCGAAGTTGCGGCGGTTTGAGGACCTGGAGGCCCTGCAGACGTACGGCTTTCGCGGGGAGGCCCTAGCGAGCATATCACATATCGCGCGTGTCACGGTAACGACGAAACAGGCTGATGGGAAGTGTGCGTGGAAGGTGTCGTACTCTGGCGGGGTTATGTTGGGGGATCCCGTTCCTGTCGCTGGCAGAGACGGGACAACGATTCTTGTAGAGGATCTATTCTACAACGTTCCCTCGCGGCTGCGTGCTCTGAGGTCTCCCAATGACGAATATAACAAGATACTGGACGTTTTGGGAAAATACGCTATACATTCTGGAGGTATTGGCTTCTCTTGTAAGAAATTTGGGTCTCCGCAGTACTCCCTGACGATAAAGAGCCAGTTTAGTGTGGAGGACAGGATAAGGACGATTTATGGAAACTCAGTCTCGGGCAACCTTTTGCCCTTTGCAATGGATGCGATTGATGAACTTGACATGAGGGCCGTCCAAGGGGAAATCAGTAATTTCAACTTCACTCTCAAGAAATCTATCTCACCAATATTCTTCATCAACAACAGGCTAGTGACATGCGAGCCGCTAAGAAGGGCAATGCAACAGGTATACACAACATACTTACCTAAAGGAAACAGACCATTTATATACCTGAGTCTGTTGATAAAACCAGAAGCTGTCGATGTCAACGTCCACCCGACAAAGAGAGAAGTGCGATTCTTACACCAAGATGAGATTATCGAAAAGATCAGTACACATTTGCAACAAGAACTCGCAAAGATCGACACCTCGAGGACTTTTAAAACCACAACGATCCTGACAGGATCGCAACCCATTGCCGCCTCGACCCAGCAAAAAACCCTAGCAAGAAGTTCCACCACACCATATAAAGTGAATGCTAAGAGAATGAAACCTTATGAGCATAACCTGATACGAACAGATTCCCAACAGACAAAGATTACGACTTTTTTGAGATCAAGCCAATACGTTACCGAGCAGCCGATTGCAAACTCACAACAACTCGAAAAGGACGTCATTAACGATAGCAACGTTCCGGATAACAACACTACAAAGATCAATAGCACACCCATTGCAAACACGGTCCACGATGACGACAGTGACTTGGAGATAACACAAATCACAGAGGATCCAGTTCCAGATTCTTCCTTTGCCAATACCACCACTACCACTGTTCGGGACAAGAGTTTCCACTATACCATCACAGCCAGAGACAGAGAACATGTGAATTTGACCAGTGTGAAGTTGTTACGAGAGGAAGTGGACAACTCGATGCACAGAGAGTTGACCAACATATTTGCCAACTTAACCTATGTCGGTGTCGTGGACGAGGAAAGGAGACTTGCCGCAATGCAACATGACCTGAAATTGTTTTTAGTGGACTACGGTGCTATCTCGAACGAATTGTTTTATCAAATAGGATTAACAGATTTTGCCAATTTCGGTAAGATCCGATTAGAAGTAGATGATGTCAATCATCTGAAACTAGATAATATTCTGGCAGTGTTCGATAACATCGACAATGAAGTAAGAACATCAATCATAGAGAAGATCTGGGAAATGAGAGATATGCTACTAGAGTATTTTGCAATAGAAATCGTCAACGACTCAGGCGATGATTCGAAACTGTCAGAGGTTCGTATTGCGTCAATCCCATTACTTCTAAAGGGATATAACCCTCCTCTGTCAAAATTACCATACTTCCTGTATAGACTGGGGACAAAAGTTAATTGGGCAGAGGAAAAAGAATGTCTCCATGATATCTTGAGACAAATTGCATTATTTTATATTCCAGGGATTATTAAGAAGGATCACGGCACTGATGAAGATTCTGTCTACATAGAACAGATGGAGGAAATGTCATCTTCACTGGAACACGTTCTGTTCCCTTGCATTAAGAGAAGACTATTAGCACCAAGACTGTTACTAAAGGACGTAATTGAGATTGCTAATTTACCGGGTCTCTACAGAGTATTTGAAAGATGCTAAAATTCATAAAAAGTCAATTATTTACACTTGTATAAAAGCATTTCAAGTTATCAACTCATCTATACCGTGTTCTGATTGGAACGTGGATACGATCAATTTGAATTCCTCACTTTCATCGACATTACCTTCATCATCACCCAATAATTGATTAACATCGACGTCATCTCGATCAATATCAAACCGTTTGAGCTTACCACCAATATTGCCCATCCCCTTGACTAGCAATGGTATTCTATAATGGTATCTGGAAATAAATTTTATGTCATTTTGCAGTATCTTAAACACTGGATGAACACTATCTTCCTTAGAGTCTATAACTTTAATCTTTTGCCACAATATACCCAAACTATTCAGTCTGGCAATAATAAAATTCAAGTTATTTATCTTATCACCCAACATCATCGGCAATACGGATAATAATTCCCTTATGTCTTCGTTCAATTGACCAACGTTTGCAATCTCTGGGAAGAAAATATGGTAGAAGGCATAGAAGGGTGCTATTCTTGATACGGAATTTAAAACCCATGGATGCTTATTGAATATCCCATTACCACGACTGATATTTGAGATTAATAAACGGATCAAGACCTCAGTTTGATGTATTGTCAACTGCAGCGCATCTGCAGCGTCAAAATATATCAGGTAGGTCTTTTGCAATTTCCAGATCACTGTGTTTAATAGGAAAGAACCCAGAAATTTCTCAAATTGACGACCAATAGAATCGGCCTCCTCCTTTAAAATGACACTTAACTTCAGATGAAACTTTTCTAGTTCTCGCTTAATAGCATCAATCGTCTTTGGTTGTGGCTTGATGGTCTTATTCAAGAATCTGTCGATTTCTCTCTCTAGAGATAATATTTTCCAACACAGCACTTCAAAATTGTCTTCACTCTGATAAACATTATAACCTGGCATTTCTTGATAAAATGCAGCATGTTGTAACAATGACGGTATTTCTGTATGAAATTCTGTCGGTTTATGGGGTCCTGTTTGTAAATAATCTAACGAACAAAGTTTAAACCATATCTTTCCAAAGGCTTGCTTAGTCAGTCCCATCATCATATCATCGTCAGTGTATTGTCTGAAAAACGTTATATTGAACAATTTGGCCATCTGCCCACAGTATGTGACCAAATTTGCAGCTAAGTTGGGTTCATCCGTGGCGAATGTCGTTGTGGAGAGGATTATATACACCTGACATAACGCAACGTCGGGATACATCATGTAGTTTGTTCTTTGTAAATTTATCAGAGTAGTCCTTGTAAATCCTTGATAAACTGTTAGTTGTAGCGATTCGGTCCATTCTTGGTTCTTGTCAATATTTAACCATTCACATATTGGTTCTTGTGGTAACATGTTCAGTAATTCCCCCAAGGGGATATAATATACACACATACTGAATATTGCCCAAAGTATACTATCCCAGTAATACTCATTTGGGGTAAACACTATCGTGGTGTCTTCCTTGGCCTTCGTTCTTCTTTCCCAATATCTTTCTAACTGGGAATAAAGCTCATTAATGTCGCCGACACAACCAAAAAATAAAACACCAAGATTCTCCATAGCAAAATTTAGCATTGCAAAAGATTGTTCCTCTGTCACATAGTTTATCCAGAAAGCTGCTATATCGAGCTCGGATTCTAATGTAGGTCTTGCTCTTGTCGTAGAACAGTTTTTCGTTTTCAATAAACCAATATCAGCAATCCAGTACTCGTAGCTCTGCCATATCTGTAAGATCCTCGATGCATCCTCGGTTATAGGAAGCCCATCTGCATTACTTGTGTAAAACTTAACACATTCACTCTCTGTGCCTCTACGAACACAGTTCCCACAGGGAATATTTCTGTCACATTTGACTTTCCTCTTTGAGCACACACCACAAACTTTATCACTTCTCTCCGTACCTACACGTCCCGACATCTTCAATCTAGAAGCAAACGCCGTGGGATAATACTCTATGTTGGCAATAATTCAAGCTCTGATCAAAAGATTCAATGTTTGTTTACTTCTGATGAAAAAAAAAGTTGTAGCTCATCGACTTTTCGTCATAACAAAGAAACTTTAGCCATACATGTATATAGACACGACATACAAATATACTGGACAATTCACATGATGGGCATGTGCACCGTTTTGAGTTGCAGAAAGGATTCTACCCCGTTGCTTCCCAATTCTCGACCAATACCACTAGCCTTGTAACCACCGAATGGAGCGGATATTTCTACGTCGTTGGACGAGTTGATCCAAACGGTCCCTGCATTGATATCCCGGGCAAACTTATTAGCCGTGTTTATGTTCTCTGTGAAGACCATTGACGCTAGTCCATACTCTGTGTTGTTGGCCAATTCCATCGCTTCATCGTATGTTCTGAATTTCGATAACACTGCTACAGGTCCAAATATCTCCTGTTGCATCAAATTCGAATTCTGCTTTACATCGGTCAATATTGTAGGTGGAATGAAGAACCCTTTGACCGATTTAGGTGGATATTCCAGTATATACTCCTTCGTATAGGAACTTGAATCCTCCGCTAGATCATCATCAGTGATGAAACCGTGGATCCTCTTATATTGCTTTTCGGAGACCACTGGGCCCATTGAGCATTTCTCATCGAACATATCATATTTCTTCCCAAAATTCCAATGATCCCTTGTATATTTCCTAAGTTTTTCAAGGAAGGTGTCACATATTTCCTCTTGGACGTATATACGTGAATTGGCAGTACAATTCTGACCGGAATTGAAGAATATCCCTGAAGTAATCCATTTCACTGCATTATCCAGATTGGCGTCATTGAAGACTAATGCAGGTGATTTACCACCACACTCCAGAGTGACATCCTTGAGGTTGGATTCGCCTGCATATTGCAAGATCTTACCACCAACGGCAGTACTACCAGTGAATGAAATCTTATCAATATTTGGGTGCTTCCCCAAGGCGGGACCGACCACATCACCCTTCCCTGGCAGGATGTTGACCACACCGGGTGGGAAACCAGCCTCCTTGAATAATTGCGCCGCATATAAAAGAGACAGCGATGTGTTCTCAGCCGGTTTAATCAGAATGGTGTTACCGGCCGCTAGAGCGCCTTGCATTTTCCAACTCGCCATAGCAAATGGATAATTCCAAGGAACAATCAACGCAACCACGCCATATGGAGCCTTAATGGTGTAGCAGAATTTGCTATGCTCGATGGGGATAACGTCGCCATGCGTAAACTTGTCGGCAGAACCAGCAAAATACTTTGTAAGTTCGATGATCTGGTCGATATCGTCCATTGCATTTGTATAGTATGGCTTACCAGCGTCAATACAATCCAGAGCTGCCAGAATATTCTTGTCCCTTTTGATCAGATTGGCTAAATTCTCCAACAGCTCATTACGTTTAGATGGGGAGGTTTTGGCCCATGTGTTATTAAAGGCTTGTTTTGCCACCTTCACAGCCTTGTCAACATCCTGTTTGCTGGCAGAGTAGAAGGCCGTGATCTTCTCCTCCGTAGCTGGATTTATGGTGTCCAACATCTCCTTATCTGAGGATTCCACGAATTCATTATTGATGAACAGCCCAATAGGTTGGTTGATAGTTAAATCCAATTGAGTTACTTTGATCTTAGTAAACAAATTAGACATGACCTTATGTATCCTAGCTTTCTCTTTCACTTGTCGATTAGCGAAGTTCGGACAGAGCTGTACATTACAACATATCAACGACTGAAGCGTTTATATATAAATATACGTATATATGACCCTCATAATTCCCTGCTCCTGATACCCCACACCAATGTTACCATATCCCTCGTAAGAAAGGGGTGCTAGGTTGCCTTTCTTCTCAGTGTTGCAACAGGATCCATCAAAGAGGGGAAGTAGATTTTTATGTCATTAAATGTGTCAGAACTTTTTTTAGTGACGTGATCTACGATTCCAATAATACTAAATGGTGCTGTAATAAGTGGTACGTATCGTGTAGTATATACAGTGCCGTACATCCATGGGTATCTGGAGTTCAGGCAGTGCCGTCTGAAGACTGGTCCTGTTCGTATTCTATCATTCTTTGCAATTCATTACTCATTTCCTCGTTCTCCTCCTCGTCTGTAGCTATTTCTTCAACATCGGTCTCTAGTGCTCGACTGTCATCGTAGTTGAAACTGTAGTCTATGTCGTCGTCATCATCATCATCGTAATCACCATGTGATTTATTATTGTGTTGTTCGCTGCTTTCCATCTGATCCTTTTGCGTTCTTGAACTTCCCTCTGCAGCTGTATTGCTGAATCGATCAAAACTATTACTATTGCCCATGATTGGGGTGGTAATCTTACTCAAAACGCTCTTAAGTGGAAATGACGATGCAGGTCCGGTATTTTCCTTGTCCGAGCTGTAGGTCGGTGGTTCTGCTGGTAGAAATCCTAAGTTAATCTCCTCGTTGTTTAAATGTGAGTCCGGAGAAGTACTGAATTCGAATCCTGGCGGTGGTGGCAATAGACGACCATTTTGATCCCTTAGTCCATGCTCATTACCTGGTGTAAACCCAAAGTGCTCCAACGAGGACTCTGTATCAGAGAGATCATCTTCGTCGTCGTCGTCGTCATCATCGTCGTCATTATCTTCCACTCCACTTTCCAATAATGTGTCTTGGCCATATTCCTCGTACGAAGGCGGTGGTAACTTCATCCCATTCGTCTTACCATAACCCCATTTCTTGACGTTTGCCTCGATGAACACGAAACCGTAGGTACCGAGATTTACATGTATCTTACAGGGCGCGTTTGAGCCAATAATTGGATAGAGGTATTTAAATTTCCACCCACGAATATGACCACCAACATTCTTCTCGTTCAATTTCTTACCGTTTCTGGTAAAAAATATGGTACCACTGCGAGATCTGTAACCAATCCCTATAACGTCTCCCTTTTCACATTGTGGGAATAAGTTAGCAAACTGCTCTTCGACGTCAAATGAAGTGTTCACCCTACGGGTACCGTCAGAGTCGTATGCTATCGAGTGGTGATGTCTGCCAGGTAACCTGAAATACGGATAAGGAGAGGATGCCAATCCCAGTGATATTAATTCAGGAGATCCCTTGTCATTGTTCGTGCTCTCGTTGTTCCATTCAAATATCTTAAATTCACAATAATACACCCTGTTGATACATGGTATTGGTAGATTAGTCATCACAGATGCGTCGTAGTTATAATTTAAAAATGTAACTTCTGTATTGTTCTCTACCAAGATAGTATCATTGGGCAAATTAGGATCTGGTTGAAATTTCCACGCGGAGGCACCTTCCTCATCTATAAAATGTCTTGTCTGCTCATTTATGATCGGATCGATTATCTGTGGTGTATTGTCAGGGTCTAAATTATTGTAATTATCATATGTGTCATTATTGTTGCTGTAGTTGTTTGGCATTACCAAGGGAGGGTTTTGCTGAATGTACTCTTCCCCCTGTTTATAGTAAAATTGTTCCTCAGGGGACAAGTTGGCTAGATCATCCCTAACAGCCGCAGGATCGTCAAGCTTCACGCTCCAGTCATATTTGCTTCGGTTGATATATTTCTTGACATAGCTACCTCCTTCTGCGTTGCTACTATTTCCATGGTTGGTGGTATTATTATTACTATTACCGTGATATGGATCGTATAGCCCGCTTTCTAAATCCCGTTGTATGTTCTCATACGATTCGCCACGGTTCAGTGATATTCTAGTGGTGCTTCTCCTCTTTGAAACAATATTGATGATGCATCTCACGGTCATGAAGAGAAGACATGTAAATATATACACGATGACCATACACCCCACGGAAAGCAGTATTATCAGCAGGTCGAAATCATCATCAACAGCCCCATCATCAATAATGTATGGAATATTATTGTCATTATTGCTATTACTCTGTAAAACGTTGCTGTCGTCGCCGTCCGTATACTGTGCCATCTCTATCTTATTACCATCTATGTAGATCTCATCGCGCGGCAACACCATGGGCCTGGCAGTAGCAAGCGGTACCTGCCACATAATCAGAGTAAACATCCACACCATCGCGCGTGGCAGCAAAAGCCTCATATTGGGACCCCCGCCACGCCGCAGACTTCTAAAAATCCTCATAATATAGACGTGAAGAAATGTCAGACTTAAACAGTGCCTTGTATACTCTATTATCCGCTTTAGTTCAAATATAACAGACCGGTTAGCGATATACAGGAGATTATTAGCCTCTTCAGCCCTTGGTGGCTGGGGTAAATAGTTGAAGAAAGATGTCAAATACGAAAACTCCTCATATTTCGGAATTCCAGATTTTCCGGGGTCACGTGGCTTATACGTAAATTATGTAATATAATAATTATAGATATTACTGTAATACGCTCATTTTACGTGTAGTCTCTGTATATATTGTATGAAATGTATTATATGTTGTATATTATGACGCATTGTGGTTGATTACTCCTTAATAAATTAGGATAGGTCGAAGCGGGCTCCACTTTGAATAGCGTACAATAGTTTCTTTCTTAGGACCGTTTCATTCTTGTAGTCCGGTAATTTTAGCAGATTGACACATGTAGACGCGGTGGGGAGTCTATCTAGCTCGTAATCCCCGCCATTTCTTATCCCAAATTTGGGTTCCAACGCTCCAAACCCCTTCAATGGCGCTTGTGGTACAGATGTGACAAATTTTAAGAAATCTCTTCTTTCAGAGTCCGTGAATTCATTCAATACGTTCCAGAAATCTTTGACAGTTTGGTCACATTCGTCATATTCCCCGTATTCCGTGTTTGCTTTGAGGTCTTCGATATCAATTGTCCGGTGGCCACCAGATATTAGCATTTGAAAGTCCACTGTGTTGAACATACCAAACCAATGTTGTGGGATCATCGTGGCCAGCCCTTCCAGGAAGTTGTATGTGGAGGGCCGGGCAATACTTCTTAACTTGTATTGAGAAACCTTCCAGACATACTGTAACACGTTTGATTTTGTTACTGGTATTTTAGATCCTTGGGGGATGAGCTCCACCGTTTTGTGTGTGTTTGTTGCATACATATCCGGTGTTTCAAATGTCAATTCCATACTGTTCAACTCTGCTTCCCCCATGTTAATCAATCGTACTAGACCATCATACAATGTTGAATCAAGACTTCTCAAATCATCGATCGTGAGGTGATCGTATCCTGTTAATAATATCTTCAGAAAGAAATCTGCAAATTTCAAATCTATAAGGATGTGGTCGTATAGGCACTTCCCGACAATTTTCCCAAGAAATCGTATCGCCCTCAACTTATCCTGGTCATAGGTAGCCACAGGGTATATATCATGTTCTTCATTACCTCTAAACAGATCGTAAGAGGGTTCCTTGAAACCTTCCTCGATCACAGATGTTAAGAATTCCTTTGTGACACCACCACCGTCGATACCTTCCTCGCGACCAAATTCATTCACAAAAGTGACAGACAATTTAGCCTTCAAATCTGATCCATAATCGTATGCCTTCATTGCATCCTCGAGCACATGGTCACGGGATATCGTTGCAGCTCTGCGGCCTGTTGTACCATCCAAGTGGTTCAACGTCGGCAGTAGCCAATTCATTTCATTGTCATAACCCAGCTCATGACGATCTGTCTCAATCAGAAAATAGAAGTAGTCCACTCTTTGCTCAAAAGGAATAAAGAATGGTGTCTTAATTAGGATACTCAATTTCCTGAATTGTCTGGATATAATTCCGTGGAATCTCTCGGATAGTAGTCTGTCCAAAACGTCCGTACGTTTATGGTATATATCTGTCACGACAGGTGTCTCCTTAAATAACTCCTCGTATTGGACGAGTATACCGTACAGGTTAACCTGCAAGAAATTCTCATCATGAACACTCCAGAAGTGTTTATTATTCTGAGAGAGAATCTTACTTCTCGAGTCACGTAAATATAAATGTGTTAGAAGAGATATTTCCTTTTGGATTCCTAAAGAGGAATCTGAGTCCTTGATTCGATCCGTCTTGCTCGTCTCATTCCACAGAGTATTGAATATTATCACCTTAAGTATATGTGTCAGCACTTTTATCAGATTAAGTGGAATGTACGACGTCTTCGTCTGAGATTGTAAGTCTGCATCCGTTGCAAATTGTAGATAAAGTCTCGTCAACTCTCTGGTAATTCTATATTCTGGAGGCATATCTTCAATGTTATAAACGTCATCATTGAGTCTGCTTAAACAATCAAACAACATGTTGTTAAATGATTGTTTCGCCAATAATACCATGAGCAACTTGTTTCTATTCTCTTCATCATCCACACTTTTCAATAAAGTATCTATAATTATAATAGGTGGGTATCTGTTGATATTAACGGGTGACTCGGCAAATGACAATATTCTTTCAACGAATGGACGTTCAATAATCATAAGAGAGGCCCCTGTCAGCTTCAAATTTGATTGTCCATACTTTAGTATAATGTCCAATATTATTCTCAAGGTTTTTTCACTATTATTATTTGGAACATTGGCATCAATGTAACAAATATTATCCAATGTTCTCTTATTACCAAACTCGCTAGGAAATAAGTCATAGTCTACAATAGACTGAAATAAATTATACTGTGGTTCAATTTCATCGAATAGGGTAGTCAACCATGGAGTTGTAATGGAATTATTTCTAAAGATATTCAAGAACTGGCATAAAACCGCGGCAGAATCTTTCCCTATTCCTACCTCCCTGACATTATTGAGAAAGGGGATGATACCATTAGTAAGTAGTGCACTGATATCGAAGTACTGAGTGTCTAAATTCAATAATTGTAAACTATCAATGAAATATGTGTCATCTTTATAACATTGCAGAAGATCGAAAACTAATTTATTTCCTAGTGTACCTGGATAGTGTGAAATATAGTCCCGAGACTCCCGTAACAGGTTACAAAATGCTTCAGGCGAGTCCTCATATTGAAGGATTCTAGTGTTAAACAGCAGGAGTAGAAACCCCTTTTGTAAAGGTGTTAAATTTGGGTATTGGTGCTCGAAGAAGTTCCGCAATGAGAGCCACTTTCGTATATTCCGTTGAATAAGACTGGCAGCTTCTTCCCTCTCTCTTTCCTCAGCTCTACGTTTCCGCTCCTGTTCGGCTTTAAACAGGATATCCTTCTTGGTGTTGGCTCGATTCCTAGTCCCCAGGTTCACGACCCTTCGTCTTGTTTGACCCCCAAAATTCAGCATGTGTATTTTGTCACGTCCCAGTCGTGAGTGTTTCAGTCCGTGTGAGTGAGCTAATGTTCTATGCTGTTAAATGTCTGCTGGACTAAATCATAAATTAAGGTGGTAAAACAGTTAAAGCTTTTCAAAGAAATATATTGCTTACGTTATATACATCAAAGGCACAAATAGTTATACGGAAGCTTGTTCTCAGCATTTAAGAGAGTATACAGACATCCTAATAAGCGTGGAATGGTAATGCTTATACACAGGGTTGGTTGTATACATACTATGATTTGGTATTGAGTCAGGGTTAACTAGAAGATTTCTTCTTCTTTGTCGCCTCTGCCACCAACTCTTCGAACACCTGAGCTTCTTCTTGTTCTGATTGAGTCCTGTATGCCCTTTGGAACACCTTTCCCAATAATTTTAACGCCTCTGCTCTTCTCACTCTTGTCTCTATCGTAGCCTTCTCATCTTCTAGTACGTTATGACACACCGACTTTAAAGTTGACATAATTTCAAATTTTGATCCGTACCAAGCGGCCGATAGTACTTTCCCCATTAACAATTGTTCCTGTTGGGCCATTTGTTCCGGGGTGGGCTTCTCTATTTCGGTACCATTTTGATCTACGAGCGGTTCGTTCTTCTCATTGGCCTCCTTCATCTTTTCTAGTTCCTTCATAGTACTCTGTGCGTCCAGAGCAGCCGACACTGTCCTCAGTGTGTCCATCACCACGCCACCCTTCGCCTTCACTGAATGATATATACCACCCCACCCAAAGAAGTTCTGGGACCCCAAAAATATTCTTGCCTGTTCGCAGTATATGTCCCCAATCGTATGCAAAATGTCAAGTCCAAAAGATTCCATCTTCAGCAGGTTGGCCTCCTCTTCGAATTTCTTCTCGAAGGATTGTCGGCATGCGTCATCGTATGAACTCTCTGTAAGGATAGACAATCTGTCGATGAGTGTCTTGCTGAGGCCCTCGATACGCTTCTCCTTCTCTCTTTGCTGTTCTTCTTCAAATAGCTCTAGTTTCGTCTTCTTCTTCTCCTTCTTTTCAGTTGTAGCACCTCCAGGTTTTCCCTGCACGGTCTTTCCCTCCTCATGTACGGTCAAATGCTGCACCAAAGGAGAGGTCCCCAAAGCGGCTATCCTCTCCTTCTCGAACTCTTGCTGCTGTTTCTTCTCCTTCTCCTCTTCTTCCTTTTCCTTAGCCTTCTGTGCCTCGTGTTCCGCGGTCAATTCCTCGGTCTTCTGCAAGTTCTTCAACAACTGTAACTCGCCGATGTAACTGGCGAAGGCCTCGCCACCGAATATCAGCGAGAACTGCTCGGCGGCATCCTCGAACCCGCCCTTAGGTATAGCCTCCTTCTTCCCGTACTTGTCGTACCGCCCGCGCAAGTCCTCATCGCTCAGCACCTGGTACGCCTCTGAGATGGCCTGGAACCGCTCTGTGGCTCCTGGGTCGTTTGGGTTCTTGTCTGGGTGTTCTTGGATGGACTTCTTCCTGTACGCCTTCTTGATCTCCACTGCAGTCGCGCCAGGCTGCAACCCGAGTAAGTCGTAGTACGTCGTGTCAACCACCATCTTGTCACGCTAGCGCAGTTTATAGTCCTTCTAAGCGGGGAGAAGAGTGCAGATGGGGGAGAGAGAGCGCCTTCGACAGTTTGGATCACTTTGAAGCCTTTTCTCTAAATGATTCAAACACCAGTGAGGGACGAGGCCATTGGAAAACACATGTCTGTTGAAACAGCCCAATGAAATATGATGCGCTGTTCGCGGCGCTGTGTGTGTGGCGTGTGGTGGTCGCCCTGTTGACGCGGACTTTCTTCCAGGCGGACGAGTTCTGGCAGGCGCTGGAACCGGCGCATCGGATGGCGTTCGGGTACGGCGCACTGACGTGGGAATGGGAGATTGGATTGCGGAGCTATGCATTTCCATTAGTGTTTGAGGGTGTTTACAGGGTAGTTATATTGCTACGACTTTTGGCTGAGAGGTTGTCTCTTTGTGAATCTTCGAGTTTGGACCGGTTTGAATACTGGGGGGTCATTTATTTGCCCAAGGTAACAATGGGGATCATTGCTGCCATCGGAGAGTATTACACGGTGAAATTGGTCCAGAGGATATACGTTCACACAGCATATAAAGACGTGTTGAAGTCTGTTAGTTATTCGATAACCCAAATTGCGTTCGTGCTGACAGCTACCAACTTCTTCAACGGGTTCTTCGTTACAAGGACTTTTATCAACTCATTCGAAATGACATTGACCGCAACAGCATTGTACTACTGGGATTGGGATAATACGGGGGAGATTTCCTACAAATTTTCTCTGTCAATGATACTAGCTATGCTTACATGCTTGCAAAGACCAAGTAACGGACTAATATGGATTACGTTGGGATTAATCCTCGTATTTAATTTGTTCTGTGTTGGGAAATACAAGACGGTCCTACAATTGTTTGTTGGTGTTGTCAAGAATTTTTCCATAGCATTGATCATCAATTGCACCATTGATTACTACTTCTACGGTGAACTGGTGTTCCCAGTCTTCAAGTTCCTTAAATTTAACTTGACCACGCCACTGTCTCAATTTTACGGTGTGGCACCATGGCATTTCCATATATTCCAAAGTTTACCAATTTTGCTAGGTTACAACATAATATTCTTTCTCTATGGCATGATTTTCGTTGCAGAAAGAACACATATTCACAACCGTATCACTCCACTACAATCCATGAGACTTGTCATTGTGGTGAATCTGCTTGTCTATTCTCTTCTTCCACATAAGGAATTTAGATTCATTTTCCCATTACAGCCGCTCTTCACACTCATGTCAGCAATTGGTTGTTTGCCGCTTTTGATATATATTCCATGCGTGCTACGCTATATGGTACCATTTTGCTCAATTATTGCTTTCTTGGCCGTTAATTTCTTCCACGAGTCTGGATCCATTGCGGTCATGAAGTCTTTACATAATGAAATGGGCGACATTCACAGCCTCGGATTTATCATGCCGTGCCATTCGACACCCTGGCAATCATACTTGCACAGAGATGATATCGCCGATTTGTGGGCCATCACCTGCAACCCGCCACTCCATCTACTAAACGATCCCGAAGCATCCGTTAAACTTCAATCGTACATGGATGAAAGCGATTGCCTCTACGAGGACATCCCACGTTTTATCGAGGAGTCATTCAATGATATAAACAGTGTTACTGCAATGGATACCTCAGAGGTTTTTGCAAGGAAGTGGCCTCAGTATATGGTGATATTCGAGGAGATGGACAGACAGTTTATGCGGGAGTATCTAGACACAGCCAGGACTTCCTACGTAGAGCACAAGCGGTTCTTCAACTCCAGGGCACATTGGGATTCTCGGAGACAGGGAGACATTATTATATACAGAAGGGAGTGAGGGAACCGTCACAGCGTCCTATTAGATAGAATAGATGTATTAATTCTTCGTTCTTTATAGATTCACATAAAGGTTCATTATTAACTCTCAGAAGTGTTGACCCTAAACCTCAATAAGGGTATGACTCTCTACCGATATGCGAGGACTGGGAACACGGTAATTGGTTCTCTGAGTTCGTATCTTCGTGGCGCCTCGAGGAATCTTCATATTTATTTGCCACTGAGGGAAGAGCAGGCTGCTCCATCGATAAGGACGCTCCCCGCGGGACTGGTGGAGAAGGCACAGAGTTGCTCTCAGGAGCTTGCCAAGATGGAGCTAACGCTATCGCAAGGTCAGGGACTCTCGATAGAGAAGCAAGGAGAGTTTTCTCAGCTATCTGCTATCGCCGATAGTTTGTCTCGGTACCGAGCTTTGCTGGACGAAGTTCAGGAATTGCAGTCTCTAGCCAAGGGTGACGAATCTCTCTGCGAGGAAGCCACGCATGAATTGAAGGAAACCATCCCCCAGCTCAACGCTTGTGGAGACAAGCTGCTGAATGAACTGATCCCACCACATCCATTCGCGGAGAAACCCTGTCTCATGGAACTGAGACCCGGTGTAGGTGGTGCTGAGGCGATGATATTCACCCAGGACCTGTTTCAAATGTACCAGAACTATGCACATGTGAAGCGGTGGAAGTATCATGTTGTCTCTGTGCAGCCAAATGACAGTGGATCCGGTCTGCTGTCTGCGATTTTGAGTGTGGACCAAGTTGGTGCATACGATAGGCTGCGGTTTGAGGCTGGGATCCATAGAGTTCAGAGGGTTCCTGATACAGAATCTAAGGGCAGGACACATACATCTACCGTTGCAGTAGTGGTCTTACCGCAGATGGGCGGAGACACTGATCATGAATTGAATGCTTACGAGAGAACTTTCCAACCGGGGGAGATCAGGATAGACGTAAAGAGGGCTAGCGGGAAAGGTGGACAGCATGTCAATACCACGGATTCAGCGATCAGATTGACACATATAGCTTCCGGTATCGTGGTATCAATGCAAGACGAAAGGTCTCAACATAAGAATAAAGCCAAGGCGTTTACTGTACTGAGAGCGAGACTAGCGGAAAAGGAACGGCAGGATAAGGAAGATAAGGAGAGATCCGCTCGCATGGAACAAGTGACC
This sequence comes from Kazachstania taianensis, assembly GCA_003708865.2. NCBI lineage: Eukaryota > Fungi > Ascomycota > Saccharomycetes > Saccharomycetales > Saccharomycetaceae > Kazachstania > Kazachstania taianensis. The sequence goes on along the minus strand of PPOK02000015.1, from coordinate 149,523 downwards.
TCGACGGACCGATCGGACAAGATAAGAACGTATAATTACCCGCAGAACAGAATCACAGACCACAGATGCGGGTATTCTCTGCATGATATCGCCGGGGTGATGGCAGGTGAGAGACTTGACGAGCTTGTCGACGCAATGGCTCGCTACGAATCTGAACAGAAGGCCAAGTCGCTATTGGAGAGCTAGCTAATGAGGTAAAGTAATCATATATTCCATGTAAATAATAAAATGTAAAAGCTGATTTTGTTGCAAACTCATTGTGAAACGAAAGTATCCATGTTGCAGCTGAATGGTGATGGATAGTGTTACTGCAGGCTCTCAACATGATATTTTATTCCACTACAAGGCAAGTTTGAAGGCCGGTGAAGCGGAGCGGTTCGTTGTTAGCTATGATTTATTTGAGGGAGATGAGTTCCCAGACGATTTGACCCTAGATTCTCTATGGTTGAAGATAAAAAACATGGAGTCCCTCTCGTATAGGGCGGGTTATCTCATGGGGCCATTCATGCTATACTGTGACGTTAGGACTAGTAAGTACCACCATTCCCAGAAGATCATAGCCTCGGCAGATCAGCCACAATTCGAACCAAATTTGCAAGCACAACAGAGTAAAATTGCTGAATTGTCATTGCACACTATTCAGAAGAAGTATGTGTGGATTGTTGATGTCGTGAGTCAGATTATCTTTGCTACCAATACCAGTGTTTCCTTTGAATTATCCATCGGAAGAACAAGGGAATGCTTAATGACAAATTTGATCGAGACACTTCCGGGGCTGTTGAGCTACTCTGACAAGCTAACCGTGACAAGATTGACATCCCTAGATTTATGGAAACTACCGCCACAGTTGTCTCGAGAGAAGCATGACGGAAAACCGAAACATCTAGTGATACTGACACATGGGTTGCATTCGAACGTTACGACAGACATGGAATACATTCAAGAACAATTGTATAAATCCCAAGATATGAATCCGGATGTACAGATTGTAGTAGATGGGTATCCTGGGAATATATGTCAGACAGAGAAAGGAGTCAAATATTTGGGTACAAGGGTAGCAGAATATATTGTGGAAAAGGTATACGACCCCAATGTGAAAATGATTTCATTTATTGGGCATTCGTTAGGCGGGTTGGTCCAAACATTCGCTATTGCATATATTGCCGTCAAGTATCCTTGGTTTTTCGAGAAAGTTGAACCTATCAATTTCATTACCATAGCGTCTCCTCTTCTGGGGATTGTCACAGATAATCCAGCCTACATCAAAGTACTACTTTCATTTGGGGTCATTGGAAGGACAGGCCAGGATCTAGGATTGGAGAATAACAGCAACGAGAGACCCTTGCTCTATTTATTGCCTGGTGAGCCAGCAAGGAAAATACTGGCTAAGTTCAAGAGGCGAACGACATATGCGAATGCCATAAACGATGGTATTGTGCCATTGTATACTGCCTCGCTGTTATTTTTGGACTATGATTCTATTCTTAGATCATTAAGGAATAGCACAGATCTGAGTAAAAGTTCAGAAAACGTCACCATACCGGAAAATACTGCTTTCTTCAATAAGAATTTTATTTCACCATTGACCAAAATGTTAAGCGTCTGGGCGCCTCAAAAATTTCCAGCGGAAAATCCGACACTACCAAAGGTGTCATTGCTCCAATCTGCAACTTCTATTTTGATACCACCTTTACCCGATAAATCATATATAATGGATCCAGGATCAAGAGACACGGTTATTATACATGATAAGGTATACACAGAAGACGATCTACCAATGGCAAAATACGATATCGAAGAAAATCTATTCAATAGTGAAAATATTCTTTTACAGGCATTTGCCGTCAATAAAGGAGAAAAGAAGAAATATCAAAAATTAGAAGAGTCTATTGCAAGAAGGTGGCACGAGGGCATGTCGTGGAGAAAAGTTGTAGTAGCGTTAGAACCGGATGCTCATAATAATATCATAGTCAGGCGGAGGTTCGCTAATGCATATGGGTGGCCTGTTATAGAGCACCTTATTAATAACCATTTTGGGGGTGGTGATTCCAAATCTAGTAGTGTACGGGATGATCCGATTACCAAAATGCATGAATTAAGTATTGCTACTGGAAATCAAACAGAAGATCCAAAGAAACTTGAGACAGCTGTGAGTACGTTTGACTGGGTCACAAGGGCTGAAGAGAGTAGTGTCTTTGACGAAGGGCCCACAGGCATGATATCTACCATGAGTGACATGTTTGAAAGTTTTTCTAAAAAAAAGGCATCGTCAAATAGGCCCACGGATCCAGAAGATGCAGTGCTAAGATATGAAGAACATAATAGTGATCTACTTCAATAAAAGTATTGTATACTTTATAAGACTGAATACCTGAATACACATGTGGCCCAAATACTACACTAATTACAGTCTGTATCGTACATAGTAAAAACTAATATAGAAATAGCTCATATGATGTTGCCGTAGGCAACTCTATATAATGCATCCTGAATCTCAGTGTCTTCTAACCATTTAATAGATAGATATAGTTTCAGATCTGTGAAATCTCCTTGTTGAATGAATGACGACGATGTATACTTATCTACACTTGGATCATATTTCAGCATTAAAATTGACAAAATCTCAAAAAGAACAGCTTCTTGAACATTTTTATACGTTGAGGGTAGTTCTAAGGTATCTCTAACAGCAATGAAATCGGTACTAAACTGTTCCAATCCATATTTGTTGAACTTGTTTAGTTTCAATATAGATTCTAGGAAATAATTAACCAATATATTCAAGAGTTCGTTCTTAATGTTGAAAAGGATATCCTCACGTAGAATCGATGATTCCAAGCGAATATTCAAGTGTTTTAAAAGGTTAAAGGTGTTGACGACCTCAGATCTTGGTGAGTTGTTTGAGGATTCCGTCAATACCCATATTCCGACTTTAAAATATGTTCTCAACGATTCTTTTATTAGTTTCCGAATTCTGTGGATAATGGAACTTTGAAGATCAGTTTCCATGTTACTCTCATAGCTTGTAATAACATCATCAAATAGTGACAGATACTCTTTAGATTCTATCGTATTTACGAGTTCTGTCAGGTCAACAAATACACTTCTCAAAGATAACTCCACAAGCGTTGCATGAACCATATCAAGGGTATGTAATTTTGAGATAGTTTGGAACAATTCGTCTTCCTTTGAATGGTGTTCTGGTAAGAAGTCTGTTGTCATTATGTACTCTAGGTATTGTTCAGATAAGCCTAAGAATATTTCCGAGGATGTTTTCAACTTGAATTTTCTCAGTGGTTCATAATTTAGTTTATAAAACGGTTCAAAATAATCATAAACCTTTTTCAGTAGTTTAACAAAATTGGGGCCACATTTAGATAGATCCTTTGACTCTTCTGTAATCAAACGATATTGCTTTCTTATTGTGTCCACTTCATAGTTTATCCATGCTGTCCAATAATTATCTGATATCAGTGATACCAGACCATCCCCATGGTAATGGAAAGTATTTATTAAATTCTTATCTGTAGTTACGATTTGGGAGATGAGAACAATGAGTGATTTTAAGTTATCCTTGGACAGCGTCATGTTTATGCGTTCTCTCATAGGTTGTAGCACATGGTTGATGAATTGTTCGTGAATGATTTCCTTTGTTAATCCAATAGAGTCGTCCTGAAATATATTTATGCATTTATACAGATTTGCCTTCAAATAATCATTCAAGAACTTGAAATATGTCTGTATATCTGAAGATGAATCGTGGAAATGATAAGTAAACCTAATTCTAAAATTATTGGATAATGCTTTGAAATTCCAGTAAACATAATTTTCCTTACAGATGTATAACTGCGATAGCTTAAAGAGTTGTGAAGAGATATGTTTCAGGTTATTAAGAGATGTTGAATCAGAAAGTAGAAATTTTGGGGTATCCCAACCTGATTCCAGTAAGGGGCTAATAGCATTATTATAGAGGTTATCGCAGTATTTGTATAGTAATTCTTTATCAAACTTGTCCAGAGTAGATCTAACTGTATGTTCATTTCTGTCTAAATGGCCTTCTGACAGTATTCTTTCCAATTTTCCGTTAAGGATGGTAAGATCCTCGGTGGATAAGTCTTCTACATTCTTTTCCATTAACTCATTGATGTGAGAATCGATCTGTTTCAGTTCATCGATGTTTGTATGAAATGCCATGTTTTGCATTAGATTACTCTCTATGGTATCAAGAACCTTTAAATTACCATATTTCTCCCGTAGTGGTTCAACATCGTCAACATTATGCACATTAGCAATTATACCGTCTGCAATATCATTATAGTACTTGTCCTTATCAGAGTTGATTTCGCGTAGTCTCTCAAATGTTTGTAAGTTGTTGCCCAGTTTCTCCCTCTGGGCGTTTATTTCTTGTATCTTTTGATCAATTACGAACAGATCCTTAATATCATCCATTATGCAATGTCGGAGATCTGGCTTGTGTATCACTACTCCGAATCAGTTATATATCAGGTACCAAGTGAGTAGCAGTAAAGCGGCGCTTAAAGTGATTATCCATTCTTCAATCACACTTCGGGTCACGTGCTCCAAAGAGTCCATTGAGGAGATTGTGATGGTAATGATGCGGGGCTTCAAACTGCCATTTTAGTGGTTCCCGAGGGTGTATATCCTTCCTTTCCAGGTATTTCTAGTTTATAACCTTAATAGTCATAAATTGTAGAGCTTTCCCCTTGTATGTTGCCATATCTTCGAGTAATTGACTCTTCTGTGTCACAACTTGGAAGTAATACCGTCAAAAAAAAATAGGGAAGAGGTGTTGTATCACATAGCAATTACTTGGGGTTGTTTGGTTTCAATTGGGAGGTGTTTTGATCGGGTATTGAATACTCTAACTCTCGGCTAAATGCTTTGGTGTTTTATAATCTTTTGCATTTTAGAATTAGTTTCGGGTAGGAGGAAGATACCAACAAAGTTAGATGGAAGGACACTAAAATATAATTTATCTCCTCTCAAGAACCCTGTCTTCAAAAGCTTGGAAAACCCTCAAGACCAATACTTTTGTACCCAATTAGAGGTTCAAGCCCCTGATAATAAGGATTATATGATTTTAAAATTGGATATTGTGGATTTAATTCCTGCACACACAGACATCGATAGGTTTGGGGGTTCTAGCGACTCAAGAGGCCGACAATCGTTAGCGCTACATGTCAAAGCTTTACCAAGCAATCGCCTTGTGAGAAGCAAGAATAATATCCAAGGTGGTGAGAGCTTCATTACATTCCATATTGACACTAAGAATGAAACTGCTCTCGGAATATGCTTTCTCGGACTAAGCTACGATGGTTCGTGGGGCGCAATTGACATTGCGAAAAGCATATCTATGACCATAACCTCCCAAGAGCAGGAGAACAGAGATATTAACAACTATTTAAAGAAGACGATATCCTCAGAGAGTCTAAGCATATTAAACAATTCCATTGTCGAGATGGACGCGGCCATACAACCTTCAAGGGAGGTTAAATTAGCCCAAATGGAGAAGGAACGGAGAAATTTGAACGAACAGACATTCTCTTGGGTACTGTATAAACTGGTAATACTGACTGTCGTCTTAGTGTGCTCTGAAGTATATCTCACTTGGTATATTATCAAGAAGCTCGCAGGCATCAAATACAGACTCGAATAAAAGACTAATGACGAACCCTATTATTAGCAGCACAAACCCTAATTTTCATCAATTTTAAAATTTCCATTGGAAAATAAAGAGAAAAAAGATCGAGTAAAATTTATTTTAGAGAATCGTATTGTCCATTACGCAGAAAGCTCATCAAAGAACATATATATCCAAGGCCACAATACGGAATGTCCCTCTCTATTGCAGAAAAATCATATTTATACGATTCATTGTCGAGTCCCAAGGCTCTAAGGCCAGACGGCAGACTACCACATCAATTCAGACCGATTGAAATATATACGGATTTCTTACCAAGTTCCAACGGGTCGTCCAGAATCATTACTAGTGATGGTAGTGAATGTATAATCAGTATCAAGAGTAAAGTTGTGGAACATGCGGTGGAAAAGGATAGTTTGATCCAAGTCGATATCGATATTGGTGGCGAAAGAGATGACTCTATCCTGGTAGAGAGCATAACATCATTATTCAATAAAATCATTCAGGGCATCGATGTCAAGGCTTTACAACTGACGCAGAAATACAGCTTCAAGATATTCATCGACGTACTTGTGCTATCTACATACTCCTACCCTGTTTCCTTAATCTCCTTTGGTATATACTCCGCACTGAGTTCAACGTATCTGCCGAAACTAATCTCCACATTTGATGATTTAGAAGTCGAAGAGCTACCTATGTTTCACGATTACGATCTGGTCAAATTGGAAGTGATAACTCCCCTAATTTTCGTGATGGCTATCATTGGGAACAACATATTTATCGACCCTGCCGCCAACGAGAGCAGTGTAGCAAATAACGGTTTAATTGTAAGTTGGTCTGACGGGAAGGTCATTGCCCCAATCAGGACCATAGCTTTGAATAATACACATGTGAAGGGTTTTAGACCAAATCTGATCCAAGAAGGTATCGAGCTAGTAGAGAAGTTTGCCCCAGAGATTGTGAAATCATTAGAATCCGCTTAAATCGTTAGGTATATTTCTTGCATTTGCATTTGACTATATAAAAGAAAGTAAACATTACAAATCTGTGACTGCGTATTTGAAATGTACGGGTGTTTGACTCAGGTCCTTTTATTTGGAACTTTTCTGTCAGTTCAAAGCTTCCTAATAGGGAAGAAAAATTGAAATATTTCGGAAATTTCACGTGTAAAAAAATGAGTTCCACGTGCTCGGGTGGTGCCCAACGGAAATGTCTCCCCCTAGCCCTTCTGAGCCTAGGCTGGGTTTCCGACTGGGCCTCCGGTGGGAAGTGCCCAAAGATTTTGTCTAGTCCGCCTGGAGTTTCTGCCTGGACTTTTCCCGGCCCCGTTACGGGTCCGCCTGGGCTGATTCCTGCCCCCCCTGTGTTTGCCTGTAGAGTGCCCAGATTTTGTCAATCGGCAATAGGTTAATAACGAATCGATGATTTAGATGCGTTTTACTATGGAAAGGGTCCCAATACCCCGTAATCAGAGCCATCAACAATGAAGCACATTCAAACTGAACAATCCATTGCCATCCCAGAAAAGGTCACCGTTGCCATCAAGTCCAGAATCGTCAAGGTTACCGGTCCAAGAGGTACTCTAGTCAAGAACTTGAAGCACATCGATGTCACCTTCAACAAGGTCAACGACCAATTGATCAAGGTTACTGTCCACAATGGTGACAGAAAGCACGTTGCTGCTTTGAGAACCGTCAAGTCCCTAGTCGACAACATGATCACTGGTGTCACCAAGGGTTACAAGTACAAGATGAGATACGTCTATGCGCATTTTCCCATCAATGTTAACGTTATTGAAAAGGACGGTGCCAAGTTCATTGAGATCAGAAACTTCTTGGGTGACAAGAAGGTTAGATTAGTGCCAGTCAGAGAAGGTGTCAAGATTGAGTTCTCCACCACCCAAAAGGATGAAATCGTCCTATCTGGTCACTCCGTCGAAAACGTCTCTCAAAACGCTGCCGACATCCAACAAATCTGTCGTGTCAGAAACAAGGATATCCGTAAGTTCTTGGACGGTATCTACGTTTCCTCCAAGGGTGTTATCGACGAAGAATTATAATCTATGAAATGTGTATTTTAAAATAAGATCATCTTTTATACCTTTATATACTAATACAAGTAAACCAAATTGAATGTGGGGGCGAAGCTTGGTAGTGAAAAAAGACAGGCACTGATATCGGCGATGCGTACAGACATGACACATAATGAAGACGGATATATTCATTGAATATAAAATAGCCCCGACATTGAAGCCAACGCCACAATCAAAGATAGCATTAATCGCCTGATACCAATTGGAGCTTTGCTATCAAAGATATTATAACTTTGACATTTATGAGGTTTCCACTGGACGAATGTTGACTTTAATGAGTATACCCTTGATATCTAAGTGAGTCTCGATATGGAAATAAACAGTTAATATGAGTATTGTAGTTGTGGTAAGCTTGTTATTGGGTAAACTTGACATTGGGTAAAAATTGATCTCAAGGGCATTAACCTTGAGATGAAGCTAAATCTTGACATTAGATAATCTTAACAATCATGAGGGTGTTGGCCTTAATGTAGAATACTTTTAGCGTCGCTATGTACGCATAAATCAACTGAAGACAATTTTGACACCGAGGCGGTGTCGACACCGACTTCAAGAGAGAATTTTGACATAGAAGTGAGCGACAATATTAATGTGGGATAATGATGATAACGAGCGCTGGCATAAAATGTATAATACTTGACATCGAAGGGAGTGTTGTTATCGAGCTGGACGTTTAAATTTCACGGTGGCAATTTTACGTCAAGGTGAGGGTTAGTAATAGGCGTATCTTGATATTGGAGATGTCTTGATATTGAAGGAAATCTTCGCCTTGAGATAAGCCTGGATTATCTTGGGTTTGTAATTATATCGACATTGAGGTATTTTGGTATTGGAATGTTTTGGCATTAGAATATTTGGCATCGGGATTAGTGTTGACATAAGGGGCATCGTTAATGAAGACAACGTTTTGACACTGATGCGAATATTGACATCAAAAGTAGGATATTTCTGGCACAGAGATGAAACTTTGAGGAGGATTATGTTGATATTTTTGATAGCAATGAAGTACAGTGTTGACATCTAGACCAACACTGAAATTTTTTGAATAGTATCCTATATTGTTTCAATAATGAAGCGAAAACTGGACGTGTTGACATTTTGCCATCTTACCATTGCCATCTTTGCATTGACATATTGACATCTAGTATTGCAATATTTCCTCGAATCATTGTATCGTGCATTTTGACTATTTACAACAATCTTGATCACACCTTTGCATTCTTGCATTTTGACATCTTGACATCTTGAATGACAATCCTTGATCAAACTTTGCCTTTTGACGTATTGACATCTTGAATGACAATCCTTGATCAAACTTTGCCTTTTGACACTGACATCTTGAATGACAATCCTTGATCAAACTTTGCCTTTTGACACTGACATCTTGAATGACAATCCTTGATCAAACTTTGCCTTTTGACATTGCATGGCAGTCGTTGATTGAATGCTTGCATTGACATCTTGGCATATTTTGACAATATTTCGTCGAATCATTGCATCTTTACATTGTTATTTTATGACAATCCATCACCGAATCATTCTATCTTGCATTTCATTCTGCATTGATCTTTGCACTCTTGCATTTTTACTTTACATAAAATCTTTGTATTGATCTTTGCACTATTGCATTTGACTTTGCATAAAATGTTTGTATTGATCATTGCACTCTTGCATTTGGCTTTGCATTTCATCCTGCACTGATCTTTGCACTCTTCATTTGACTGTGCATTTCATCCTGCATTGATCTTTGCATCTTTGCATTTGACTTTGCAGTTCATCCTGCATCGATCTTTGCACTATTGCATTTTGACCTTGCAATTCATGCTGCATTGATCTTTGCATCTTTGCATTTGACTTTGCAGTTCATCCTGCATCGATCTTTGCACTATTGCATTTTGACCTTGCAATTCATGCTGCATTGATCTTTGCATCTTTGCATTTGACTTTGCAGTTCATCCTGCATCGATCTTTGCACTATTGCATTTTGACCTTGCAATTCATGCTGCATTGATCTTTGCATCTTTGCATTTGACTTTGCAGTTCATCCTGCATCGATCTTTGCACTATTGCATTTTGACCTTGCAATTCATGCTGCATTGATCTTTGCATCTTTGCATTTGACTTTGCATTTCATGCTATATTGATCTTGCACTCTTGCATTTTGATTTGCATTTTGATTTGCATTTCATGCTATATTGATCTTGCACTCTTGCATTTTGATTTGCATTTTGATTTGCATTTCATGCTATATTGATCTTGCACTCTTGCATTTTGATTTGCATTTTGATTTGCATTTCATGCTATATTGATCTTGCACTCTTGCATTTTGATTTGCATTTTGATTTGCATTTCATGCTATATTGATCTTGCACTCTTGCATTTTGATTTGCATTTCATGCTATATTGATCTTGCACTCTTAAATCTTTGTATTGATCTTTGCACTATTGCATTTTGACTTTGCACTCTTGCATTTTGACATTGTATGGCAGTCGGTGATTGCAACTTCGCAACCGCATTAACATCTATAAATGTACATATCTGTGTAGAGCGCAACGATCAGTTGACGACCCCCCTCGCGTACTCTCTGGACTTCTGGATCAAGAGCGCATCCGCGAGGACCAACGCTGTCATTGCCTCCACGATCGGAATCGCCCTAGGCGTGACCGCCGGGTCGTGTCTCCCCTTCGCCGCAAGGACCCCCTCCTTCCCGTCGTACGTCGCGGTGTGCTGCTCCTGCGAGATCGTCGCGACGGACTTGAACGGCACGGAGAAGTAGATGTTCTCGCCGTTGGAGATGCCCCCCTGGATGCCCCCCGAGTTGTTCGTCCTCGTCCTCAGCCTCTTCGCGTCCTCGTCGTAGTAGAACATGTCGTTGTGCTTGGACCCCGGCACGGAGACGCCCGCGAACCCGGACCCCACTTCGAACCCCTTCGCCGCGGGGATCGAGAGCATCGCGTGCGCGAGCATGGCCTCGAGCTTATCGAAACAGGGCTCGCCGAGCCCCGCGGGCACGTTCCGCACGACACACGTCACGACGCCGCCGATGGAGTCCTGCTGGCCCCTGTACTTCTCTATCTCCGCGACCATCCCCCCCGCGACGGCCGCGTCGGGACACCGGATGAACCCCATCGCGTCGACGCGGGCGCGCGTGATGGTGTTTAGCAGGTGCTGGAAGGTGGCGTCGAAGGGGTCGCGCTGCATTTTGACATCCCCCACTTGCGACACGAACGCCACGATCTCTACGCCCGCTGCTTGTCTCAGGAACTTCTCCGCGACGGCGCCCGCCGCGACGCGGCCGATGGTCTCCCTCGCCGAGGCACGCCCCCCACCGGAGGAGGCCTTGATGCCGTACTTCTCGCTGTAGGTGAAGTCCGCATGCGAGGGTCTCGGGTACTTGTCCATCTCGGAGTAGTCGTGCGGCCTGTGGTCCTCGTTCTTGACGAGCATCGCGAGCGGCGTGCCCAGCGTCCTGCCGAACTCCACACCGGACTGGATATGCACCGTATCCTTCTCGTTTCTGGGCGTCGAGAGCTTCGACTGCCCCGGACGGCGCCTCGAGAGCTGCGGCTGGATGTCCTCGGGGGCGAGGGCCATGCCGGGGGGCACGCCGTCTACTATGCAGCCCACGGACTGGCAGTGGGACTCGCCGTACGTGGTCACGCGGAACACGGAGCCGAACGTGGACATGTTTGTGTTTGGGGGATGTGAGGGTGGTGGTGTGTGGTAGAGACTGAAGGGTAGGTATAGATATAGCATCAGAACGGGCGGGTGTGAGTCACAGCTGAAACAGTTTTTTTCAGCGGCCGGGTAACGCTGCACAGCCCTAATCGCAACGGGGTGAGCCCTAATATGAGCGGGGGCAAGCCCTGATTCAACATTCGCAAGCCCTAACTCAAGAGAGCGAACCCTAATTCAGGGACACGAACCCTAATTAGAGCGGCAACCCCAGTGAAGAGCGGTAGCCCTAGGTTGGCGGGACCCAACGCCGGACAGGAGAGCCAAGGCAGTGGGCAGACAGGAACGACCAAGAGCATGGGGGTGACGACGAGGTGGGAGATACTCGGTGGCATGCTCTTCTTACAAACACACACACACACACTCGCTCCCCTCGCTCTCACTCTCGCTCACAACCGTTTTTCCACAGATCAAAGCGGTTCGACTCGAAACAGCGACGCGAGGACAGAACCGTTGACGAGACTTTTGCGTCGCACCTTTTTCCAGCGCCTGTCCTGTCTTGCCCTTGTTCAGTCTTGCTCTTATCGCTCTTGTCTCGCTCTGGTCTCGTCTCCTCGCATCAAGACACCAGACATGTCGCTCGCGGGACTGCTCAACGACGAGGACACCGTCCTGGGCCACCACACAGGCTCCCCGGCGCAGTCGGGTACGCAGTCGCAGTCGCAGAGTAAAGAACAGCGCACGCAGGCCTACGTGAGGGAGCTGAACGCGCACATGAACAAGGTAAGGGTGCGAGACGGCGTAGAGGCGGCGTATCAGGACTGGCGGTTTCTGAACTTGCAGGAGTTCGAACTGGTGGGAGAGTGGGGGGCGCAGCTCAGGGACGGCAGCGGCGTGCTGTCGAACCTGGTGGCCGCGGTTGAGCGTCCTACTGACTATGGCGACGCGGAGTGGCGCGCGTATGGCGAGTACAAAGACGCTAGGGACAAGCTGCTGTCTACTGTGCACGATGATGCACATGCGCATACACACACACCCGACGCGCAAAGCGATGACGACGTGTACTCCGACGCAGACGCGCTAGAGGCGTACGACGACTCGGACAAGGACCAGGACTTCACCATCGGGTACCAGAAGAAGAAGAAGCACGCGCGGCGCCAGGGCCAGCGGCCCAAGAGGCTCGCGCCCGAGATGACCCCGAGCAGCGGGCCCGTGTCCCCCGAGCGAGCGGACAAGCGCGTCGTGGGCGAGGTCACGCTAGACAGCGACCGCGCGCTCATCGCGAGGGAATTGTCACGTATGTGCCACAGGACGAAGGTGCCGAAGGTCAAGAAGCGCCGCTACACGAACTTCTTCGTCACGGAGTACGCGCCGGACGAGCGCAGGCTCGCGGTCCGCGTCACGCTCAAGCAGAACCACTGCAAGAAGCTCAAGCGGCTGCTCAACGAGGACAAGCGCCTCAGGGAGCGCGAGATGGAGGTCCTGCAAGGCAGGGACCCCGCGTTCGCCGTGAACTCCCCGGCGAAGAAGAGACGGCGCGGCAACACCGCGCAGGACGACGAGCGCGACAACGACAACAACGATAACAACGACAACAACAACAACAATGACAACACCACGGAACAAGGAAACAGGAGGATGCCCACGCACGGCCTACCGACGTACGGGCTGAAGATGTCCGCCAGAGAGGCCCGCGCAGTGCAGCGCCACTACGACAACACGTACACCACCGTCTGGAAGGACATGGCAAGGAAGGACTCGAACAGGATGCTCAGATTGTACCAGCAGATCCAGTCCGTCAGAGCCACCAACTTCAAAAAGACGTCCTCGCTGTGCGCTAGGGAGGCCCGGAAGTGGCAGGCGAGAAACTTCAAACAGGTAAAGGACATGCAGACGAGGGCCCGTCGCGGGATCAGGGAGATGTCCAATTTCTGGAAGAAGAACGAGCGCGAGGAGCGCGAGGTCAAGAAGAAAGCGGAGAAAATAGCCATGGAACACGCGAAGCGCGAGGAGGAACAAAGAGAGTCCACGAGACAAGCGAAGAAACTGAATTTCCTACTGACACAGACAGAACTGTACTCGCACTTCATAGGAAGAAAGATAAAGACAGACGAGTTGGAAGGCACGGAGAACGGCGGCGGCAAGCACGCCGATATCGATCTCGAAAAGACCGCCGCGAACAAGAACAACTTCCACGAGATCGATTTCGACAACGAAAACGACAACCAGTTGAGGCTCAGGGCCGCAGAGAACGCGTCGAGCGTCCTGGCGCAAACGAGGGCACAGGCCAAGGCCTTCGACAAGACGAGGTCCCCGGCCACAGAACAACAGGAAGACGAGGACGAATTGAACTTCCAAAATCCAACGTCGCTAGGTGAAATGACCCTGGAACAACCAAAACTGTTGGCGTGCACGTTGAAGGAATACCAACTCAAGGGGCTCAACTGGCTCGCAAACTTGTACGACCAAGGTATAAACGGTATCCTAGCCGACGAGATGGGTCTAGGTAAGACGGTCCAGTCCATCTCTGTCCTAGCACATCTCGCCGAACATTACAACATCTGGGGGCCCTTCCTAGTGGTGACACCAGCGTCAACACTTCATAACTGGGTTAACGAAATCAGTAAATTCGTCCCCGAATTCAAAATATTACCTTACTGGGGGAATGCCAACGATCGTAAGATCCTAAGGAAATTTTGGGACAGAAAGAATCTAAGGTACGGTAAAGACGGTCCATTCCACGTCATGGTGACTTCTTACCAAATGGTCGTCTCCGATGTCAACTACTTGCAAAAGATGAGATGGCAGTACATGATTCTCGACGAGGCACAGGCCATTAAATCGTCTCAGTCGTCCCGTTGGAAGAACTTGTTAAGTTTCCACTGTCGTAACAGGCTACTGTTGACAGGTACCCCGATCCAAAATAACATGCAAGAACTGTGGGCATTGTTACATTTCATCATGCCCTCATTATTCGACTCACACGATGAATTCAGCGAATGGTTCGCTAAGGATATCGAATCTCACGCAGAGGGGAACAGTAAATTGAACCAACAACAATTGAGACGGTTGCATATGATCTTGAAACCATTCATGTTAAGACGTATCAAAAAGAATGTCCAATCAGAATTAGGCGACAAGATTGAAATCGATGTTCTGTGTAATTTAACACAGAGACAGACCAAATTATACCAAGTCCTAAGATCACAAATGTCCTCAAATTATGACGCTATCGAAGATGCGGCTACTAACAGTGATTCACCTGGGGACCAAAGCATAATTAATGCCGTCATGCAATTTAGAAAAGTCTGTAACCATCCAGATCTGTTTGAAAGAGCGGATGTCGACTCGCCATTCTCATTCGTGACCTTTGGTAAGACTAATATAATCCAAAAGACAAGCGCATTCCTTGGTGGTGCAAATACAGGAAACAATAGTAGTTCAGTCAGTATGAACACAGTGAATGGTGGCGCCGTTAACGGTGGTGTTACCAATCATGTCAATCTCGAGGATGTGGTGTACTCCTCGCGTAATCCAATATCATATCGTTTACCAAGATTAGTCTATGACGATCTACTCTTACCAACTTTTGAAAACGCAGTTTCCACATTTAATAAAATCACAAGCCATACTATGGACATTTACAACCCTGTGAATAATAGAGCATTAACCAAACTTTTATCACGCATATCTGGCATTCCTGAGGGGGATTTCTCCAAGATACATCACAAGAGATTCCTAGAGAGAGCCATCGAGTTAAACGTAAAGGACATTGAGAAGACTGAAAATTATGACTCTAGCTTGCTATCACCAAGCAAGATAAATAATCTGGATACATTGTCAAAACAAACAACCGGCGGTGTCCTCGCTTCCTTATTGGATATAAAGGGTACATATTACGAAGAACAGTACCTAAACTCTTTGAATAGAGGATATCATGAAGGTGCTGCTGCTACCCCTATTAATATCCAAGTATTAGGATCTAGTAACTTTACTAACAAGATCGAGCAGGACTTATTCGATCCAAAGGTATCTCAAGCGTTTGGAGATATCCCTACCATTACACAGTACAATATGCACGTTGAAAAGAAAATTCCACTTGATAAGTTTCCTAAATCTGATCTGTTCCCATCTCCATTAAATAAAAATTTCTCTTCTCAAATTTCAATGCCGTCGATGGATAGGTTCATCACTGACTCTGCTAAATTGAAAAAATTAGATGAAATGCTACCGATCTTAAAGCAACAGGATCATAGAGTATTAATCTATTTCCAGATGACAAAAATGATGGATTTGATGGAAGAATATTTGACATACCGTCAATACAACCACATTAGACTTGATGGGTCATCCAAACTTGAAGATCGTCGTGATTTGGTTCATGACTGGCAAACAAAGCCAGAAATCTTTATTTTCTTACTGAGTACAAGGGCCGGTGGTCTAGGTATTAACTTAACCGCTGCTGATACCGTCATCTTTTATGATTCAGATTGGAACCCCACAATTGATTCTCAAGCCATGGATAGAGCGCATAGACTAGGTCAAACTAGACAAGTCACAGTTTATAGATTACTGGTTAGAGGAACAATCGAAGAAAGAATGAGAGATAGAGCTAAGCAGAAGGAACAAGTTCAACAAGTCGTTATGGAGGGTAAAACAGAGGAGCATCACGTAAGGACAATTGAAGCCAATGTTAAAATTGGTGAAAAGTAATGATTACTCTATTTCTCCCATACATCCTATCTGCATCATTTAAACAACATCATGAAACGTTTATGTATGAATTATATCCCAATTCTCCCTATATATATTTATCTATATATCTACAGTTATATTGTAATAATGAGTTATTCAACGATATATGCCGCATTGTCGTCCATTTGGATATGGCTTAAAAGGTGCATGTCTTTAGCATATGGAGATATTTTTCATAAAATTTGTTAAACTGATCGTAGTCCTCCTTAACCATGTCACCCTTTTTATTGGCTAAATCTTGTAAAGGTTTCATCTCATAAAATATTACACCGAACGTGTTCCTCTTCAATGAATAGAACTCATTCAATTTTGTAACACTGTCTTCTGATTCAAATTTGACCTCAGTGACCTCTTCATCGGCACCATGAGAACTAGTCTCATTTTCACCAAACAACATATCGAAATCATCATCGGGGAGACTTTCCTGCTTATTTGCTTCTTCCTTCTTAATGCTATCCTGTTCCTCCTTGATCTCTTTTGTTGCAGATTCCGCTTCTTTCGTTTGAGCATCAATTCCACCTTCCAACAAACTGATCATATTTGTAGCATCCCACTGCGATTCACAGTCATGTAATACTAAGAAATAGAAGAAGTAATCCAAAACATGTTCTGATTCTATTGTTCCCATCTTATTTCTAGTGGCAGGCACGCCATAGGTAGCCAATTTATATGTCAAAGTTTGCAATACATCATTCAGAAAAATCTTTGGCGTCAATAGATTAATTATTTCATCTAAGAAATCTATATTGTAGTAAGTGCTACTATGCAAATTCCAAAAGGAATTGATCTGGTTAGATAATATCTTGTTTATTGGATTCTCGTTGGATATTAGCAATTTTTCATATCCGATAGCCTTTTGCTGTGAATACATGGCATCTGATGACACAATTCTAGAATCCATATTGTAAACTGGAGAGAAATTCAGTACTGAAACGCATTTATTAATTAATAAATCCAGCAATGATTGATCCTGTGAATCTGAGGAATATACGCCATAGTTTGTTTGAGCTTGTTGTGCTTTGAATTTTCGTAAAATTTTCAATAATGGGAGGGAATTGACTCTTAAAACGGCCATATGAAATGCTCTAGAGTCCTCATTTAAAGTATTTGGGTTGAAGATAGAATTTAAAATGAAAAATACTTTCTGTGTGAGTTCATTTGCCTTGGAGTCATTGTGTATATATACCAAATACTGTTCCAACCAGAACATTATCTTGATGAGACCAACGATCATGAATGGTTGCAAGAAGTATTCGAATCCACCTACTGCATTATTAGTGTCCGTGATAGCGTTGATTTCGACAGAATACAAAATCTGTTTGAATATGAACGGCAGTAATGTGGCCAATTGTTTTGTATCAGTATTCTGTGTTAGTTGGTCGGATAGAGAACCGTTTATGAAAAGATCTGATAACCAGCCTTGAACCAATTTATGAGATTGGGTTTGCACATCAGGATCTGTTTTTCTCTGTTCATCTATGAAATATTCATCTGGTACAGTTGATAACTGGGATATAAATTTAGTTGAAAATGAATCCTTTAGGGTTAAATGTGGAGCCATTAATATGACATCCGTTAATGCAATATTGTATTCCCTTGATACAGTGATTAAGAACAAAAGTGCCCAACTAAACGACAAGGACAGTTCATTTGATTCATCCGAGTCTTCGCCTTGTTCCCTCTTTATCTTCAGGGAGCTGTCCCATAGTTTATCGACGAATTTAATCAAGGACTCGAGAATCAATCTTGGTGGATTAAAAGTAAAGATTGTAGTGAGAGAATGTGAGAAGTTAAAGATCAAAAGACCACAAATTTTGGTCACTCTCGAATGGTTACATGTCTCAATAGCATCATTTAATGATTGGATAATGGCGATGGAGACCTCCTTTTGTTTTGTTGGAGCTATATTCTCAAAATTGTTCAATATTTGATAAATCCCATTGAGTTTTTCATTTGTATCTGTACTGACTAACGTTTCCAATTCTAATGAGTCTAATGAGTTGTTAAGAAATGTCTGGACATCATTGACGGATTCCTCAATTCCCTGAGATGTTGTTATGACGATATCATCCGTTGTTGATAGAGTCGTTGGTTCAATTACTTGATCCTCCCTTAAGAATTCGTTGATGAAAGCAGGTGGTTCCAAACCGAGCATTATCAGCGATTTAATAAAATCGTGTCTAATATCAAAACTTGTCGTTGAGAAATCATCGAATAAATCCTCGTTTCTATTCCTCATATCATCCTTCTCAGAATAATATGACTTGATCGCCTTAACAACTTTTGTGTCTATTCCCTCTAGTGCACTACTGACAATTTGTGGGTTTTTAGAAGAATGTTGTAATATCATGAGAGGTAGGTGTTTTGATATAAAGATTATCCATTGTCTCTCCAATAAATTTAGATTACAGTTTGTTCTGTGGTACTGTTTATTACTGACGTATTGAGCGAAACACGTAAACGATGTCTCGATAAGATCCTGTAACAGTGCATCTGAATTTTGTGGGTATGCATTAGGTACGTCCTGGAATATCGATGATGTAATAGAATGATATTTACTCAAGAAATTGGAGTTTATAGGTTCCCAGTTCATAATCTTGTTGTTCAGCCAGATATTTTTATAGTACCGTAATAATTTCATATCTCTGTACTTCACTGTAGCCGGTAATGGATGTATTACAGGGTTTGTTACGGGTGTCTTCATCATGGAGAGTGGACTAATCATGAACTGAGGAGAAGTGATGGATGGAGAGTTGGCATAGTCCTGAGACTGCTGTGGCAAGAACGTCAGAGTGTGCTGTTGAGTGTTATTGCCCTCGGTTGCCGTGTGAGACACCACGGGAGCATCCTTAAAGCTTAATTTTGCCTCTACCAGATGTATAAACCTCTTGTAAAGTAATTTATTAATCTTAGAAAGCCTCGATAATAATAGGGTAAGTTCGTCTCTGGTCTTATTCGTGTCTATAGGGATAGTCCCTGTTGGGAATTTCAATAATGCCTGCATAAATTTGACTACCATCACAATCAATTCATCATTTGAACTATCAGCGTCGCCATTTATCAGACTGGTAACCTTCTCCATAATAGGAGGAATGAAGAAAGTAGACATATCCTTGTTTAACTGATCAATGAGCAGTTTATCGTTTAACTTGGTGAAGTATGCTGTGGATCTTGCAAAGAAATGGGTCAGAATGTCCCTATCTTCGACCTGAGCCAATTTCGGCAGAAAAGCCTCCGCTAAGTCCCCATCATAATTGGCAAAGATTACCTCCACGACATAATCTGCTAGAATCAATGGTTTCCCGATGTTTAGAATCTCAACGAATTCATCGGTAAGAGTGTTCGATACTTCTGCTTTCTTACGTTTTGAGGTATCATGTTTCGTGCCGGATTCGCCACTGTTACTCTCTTTATCACCATCACCTCTGGAAGAGTCGAATGAACCACTAGGGAACCGTTCGTTGCAGAACTCCTTGTACAGACTGAGGAAGTCAGTGGCAGATATATGGCGCACCGCACACTTGACTGCGAGACTGCGAACGGACTCGCCTTGTAAATTGATCGGCATATAGTGGTTGAGAGACTCGTTACCGGTCTGGAATAAGAATGTATTTGGATCAGCTATTATTATTCAATATTCGATATTCAATATTAAACACTGATAATAATAATAATAATAATAATAAAGGCCACCGTGTAGAATGACGTATATACTGATTGTACCACTAAACCACAACAAAATCGCCAGATAAGGTGGTCACTGCGAATCGTCCAGCATCTGCTGCCACTCTGGAATTGTCTGGTCCTCACCTGGTGACTGGGCACCTGAATTGACAGAGTTATGCAGCGCATTCTGACGGGCCTGCTTCCAAGCCGGTACCTCGACATCTGTCGGTGGGGACGACGATCTACTGGACGCTTCTGTAGTGTTTATCCCCTTAGCAGGTTTTAAAACACTCTCTGACGTCTCCTCCTTGTTATCGAACTTCATATTGGCCAACAATTGCGACGCCGTTGGGATAGAGTCCAGTCCCGGCACTGCATTCAGCGGGCTTCTCGTCTTGTGCAAGAGGCTATCCACCGAGTCTGTGATTGTAGTCGGGTCCGTCCTGTGGTCTTGTGTATTATGGACTGCTGCATCCCCACCAGCAGAGCTCTTTATCAAGTTACGCAGAGAGACCAACTCCGTGTTGATCTTCTCCAATTCGCGCACGCTGTTGTTTCCCTGAACAAACTTGTCAATAGACGTCTGCAATGTAGTCATCTCAAGCTTCAGTAGCCTGAAATCGTCGTCCGTCTTCTCTCTGGCTCGCGAGGTCTCCTCCAGTGCCGTCTCCAGTTGTTCCATTGTGCGGTCCAGCTCATCCAGCCGTTTCTGCTCCTGCACTCGAAACTCAGTTTGCTCTTGTTCTAGGGCGTTCAGTACAGTGTCCACCTTCTCGAACTGCTTCTTGATCTCATCCTTGTCCTGCTCCAGCTTGGCTTTACTCTCTGGCAGTATACTCGGCACCACATACCGCCGCGTCACTTCTACTATGCCGTAGACGAGCCCAGCTGTCACGGTGGCCATTACGAAGTAGTCCTTCCAATTGCGTTGCGGCAGCGGTGGTAAAGTCTCGTACAACGTCTCGTCACGGGTTACAGTCGTGTCAGTAGTAGTACCATCGGCATCACTACTATCCTTAGACCCCGCCTCCGAAGTCCGCTTCAGAGCCAGCTCTATCTCTCCCTCCTGTAATCCCTTCTTCTGCAGAAACTCTACCTTCTTCGCTAGGGGAGCATCCCTTACGGTCTCATCCCCAAGAAACACCACTGCGTCTCTCACTAGGTCTTCCCTCGTCATGCTTGTCCCTACTTCACTTGTCCTTTGGAGCCCTTGAATGCGTGATGTGGAACGAATATCGAAATTTGACCCCATCTCCAGCAAACCGATGCCCACAATCACAACACTACTGAAGGCGCAACAAAACCACCATTGCGTGCTGGTCGTGGACACCGGCGGATTCAGTGATGCATTTGCGTTCGAGGAAGCCATGCGAGTCCTCCCTTTGGAGACGCAGGCACGGATTCTGAGGAAACGGGCCCGGGCGGGCCAAATTCGGGCGCTGGCGCATGCCTTGTTGCAAATATACGGGTGTCTGGTGGCATCTGGTGCCCCCAGTGTGCAGTCTCTGCAGTTTGAGAGAGGTGTCTATGGGAAGCCTCTGCTCATGAGTGCCCCGGGGATTAAACAAGTCGAGTTCAGCATGTCCGACGGCGAGAAGTGTGTTGCGATGTATATGACAAGTCCCAGTGACTCACCACTCGGTATTGATGTCGCTTCCAGGGGTGATTTGGCGTCTATTGAGGAACTGGCGGTCTTCAGAGACGTGTTTACGCCGGAGGAGTTCCACACGCTGACAGAGACACGCTCTCTTCGAGACACACAATCGCTCTTTGCGCGTTACTGGTCCCTGAAAGAAGCATACACCAAATATCTGGGCACAGGACTGAACATTGACCTGCGAGAGGCAGACTTTGGAGTAATTGACGCTGGAGCCACAACCGGTGACACGTTCACGTTCCTGTCGAGACAATTGCATGACGAGACGCTCAACTTCTACACGACATGGCTGGGCGACGGTGAGTGTCTCACAACATGTTCTCGAGAGAGTAAGTTGCCCACCTTATACAGAGTTTCCGTGCAGGAAGTATTCGGGGTGCTATCAAGCCTCTAATAACCAAATGCTAACGAACTATATTCTATAAACACACCTGTAATACACAGCATACAGTAACAATAAGTCACGCTGAGGAGGTCCTCGGAATGCAGAGTAACCCGTCGAATTGACCCTCAATCAATCTCAACGCTGCAATTCCCAGTGTTGTGTGGTACAGGTCCGCATCCTCTTGGTCATTCTTGCTAAATCCGCCCGTTAAAGTTTGTTGCGTCCGAGATAGTAGATATTCCCGAACAGCAGCTGTATCCACTAGTGTTTCCCACTCCGGTGTCACAATTTGCAGCGAATTCAGACACCAGAATGCGTAACATGTATCGGCGAACTTATTTTCGCGGCCTTGGAACCCGCCGTGGTCCAGGGCGTCGTAACACTCGTTCGATGGCTCCTCTGTACACCCTTCACCTGACAATTGCCTCTTCACGAGCCACTCTATGGTGGCTTCCTTGAATTCGGTATCCAGAGTGTCTAGTTTACCTAGTAGAGATAGTGCTGATAGCGCGCAAGAAGTATACCCTGCGTGCGGTTCACCGTAATCTCCAAATCCACCCACATCACACTGCTTGCGATTAATCGAGGCAGTCACGGCTTCAACGTCGATATACCGGTGGAAATCCTGCGTTGTGTGGCATCCTAAGATATGCAGTATAGCGATGGCAATGTAACTGTACCGGAGGTCTCGGGAATCCAGCTCTGAGGGCTTGCACGTCTTGTAATCCAACACAGAGACAAAGGATCCATCCTTAGGCGACTGGCACTGTGTGACAAAGTTCGCTATGCTCTCACTGGCTTCTAGGATCCTATCATCCCCCATTACCCTTAGCGTCAATAATGCAAAGAGCGTATTCGCGAGACTTATTGTTGTAACATTCGGTATATTAAGTGAGAAACTTCCAACAAACCCTGACATCGAGTTACCGGAGGGTGTCTCGATGTGCATGTGATGTTTAAGCAGCCAATCCATGTTCTCCTTGTATTGCGAACGGACATCCACGCCGAGCGCTGAGAGGGACACTATCGAATAGAATATAATTGCCAACTTGTTCACGTCATGACCTTGTTGCCCTGCTGGTAGTAATGAGAGATGTCTCTCTACAAACTTTATGTGCCTCTTAGAGTCTATTTCAACGGTCATTGCAGCGATGGGCTTACCTTAAATCTCGAAACTAAATCTTTCAAATTGTCACACATTTTTTATTGATGTTATTTTATCAACTTCCATATCTGTTATTATAATAGTGAGATTTAGACCGTAAACAGCAGAGAAAACAGATGTGCCTGTCGAGCTATGACAATATATAGAATAATAAGCAAAGTACATAAGAAACTCTCAACCGATTATTTTGCAACTATAAAATAATTCTATAGCAGCCAATTTCGAACGGTCTTAAATGAATTGGAAATGACGATGAGCCGGTCCGGGTTTCAGTTAGGGACTCAACCTTCTCCAGGACATTTAATTCAAGGTTATCAATTTTGTGGACTTCCTTCACCTTGAGCGAGGTCTTTATATCTCCATGTGCTTCACCTCCTAACGCTTCATAGACCCGAATAATAATACTTTTGTCTCCGCTTTCCTTTATGGAGTATTTGGATTCTATTTCAGAATCATCTTCACCTCTCTTCATGTTAGACAAAATTATATTATCATCTCCAGTTACTGTGATGAACTCGTTGAGCTGTTTTGAAAGGCTCTTAGGGACCTTGTATTCATAGATATAGTTAAATTCGTGCGCTGCACGTACTGTACCTGTACCTAATCCACCCTTGTGTGGATATATGGCGTAACGAATTTCATGAGAACCCATGTCAGCATGACCATCGGGTGCTTTGGAAGACCTTAACAGAGATAACCTCATCAAGTTACCATGGGTGGAAAATCCGTATTTACAATCATTTAAGATTGAAATACCTTTGCTATAATCAGAATAATCAGCAAATTTATGATGACAGACTTCAAATTTAGCAACATCCCAGGAGGTGTTGTAATGTGTGGGTCTCTTAGTAATACCAAATTGGGTTTCGTATGATGCGAATTCATTTCTAATGTTGACGGGAAATTCCACCTTCAAGAATTTGTTCCTTAAATTCCAGTTAATGACTGAAGTCGAAATTTCCACCATATTCATTCCAGGAATCTCCTTACTGGGTGCTTTCAGGGTTATTTCTGTTCTAATCTTGCACTCCTTGGAAATTTTGAAAATCACTTCCACAGTGCATTTCTTTTCATCATTACACTTCACGTTGATATCTTCAACCTCATCAATATATTTGTACTGATTCACAGAGTATAATTCGGTATCCCACGCTTGCCAGTTTAGTGGTTTATCATCAAATAAGACAAACTGATTCGCACCTAGTTTATTCCGACCATGTTTGATATCGATATATTCTGTTCCTCTTTCTATGTCGACCAAACTAACAATAAGACCAGTTTTTTTATCAATAGTAATTTTTAACTTTCCGTTTTCTAGGGTATGACATTCTGGGGAACTCTTGATAGAAACTCCAGATAAATGGGTATCCTGTTTCGCAAACTCGATATGTTTCCATGGTAACGTTGTTGCAATAACTTGGGGGCCATTTACGCACTCAGGTATGGTTTTATTGCGTAGGGTTTCTAAAAGTTCTTTTATCAAGTCATCACATTTCTTCACAACATTCTGCAACATTGGTATCGCCTCATATTTGTAAACCATTTCGATACATGTGCCCGGCAAGACGTCGTGAAATTGACATAATAGTATGTTTTCCCATAGGTCATTAATCTCATTTACAGGGTACCTATATTTTGGATATAAAATGGAGGCCTTTGTTGCCAACCATTCAAGATCATGAATCTTGATTTCGGATGTTCTCATTAGTTTCTTTACATTTGCTTGGGTTGTATATGTACCACGATGGAATTCAAAATATAATTCACCTTCCCACGTTGGTAAGGTTTGACCATTATTTGTTTTTGATAATATATCTTCATAGAAATCATCGATAGATTTCCCGACTTGAAGTTTAGGGATAACGTTACCATTACGATTACTCATAGATCTAATACGTCTCATTTTTTCCAACATTTCACGGGTAGGGCCACCTCCACCGTCACCTTTACCATAAAGCATCAAACCTGATTCATAAAATTCACTGGATTTATTTTGCTTCGCCGTTCTTAAAACATCACCAAAATGGGAATCGGCGGTGTAGGTATTCCCGGGTGGCATATGTGATAATAATTGAGAGCCATCAATACCCGCCCAGTTAAATGTAGAGTGTGGAAAGCTATTAATATTATTCCACGACAATTTTTGAGTTAGGAATTTGTTTATACCGGAAAGCTGACATATTTGAGGAATTTGCGAAGAGTAGCCAAAGGTATCTGGGAGCCAAAATACATCAGATTTACTGCCAAAATGAAGTAAGAAGAATCTTTGGCCAAAGAAAAATTGTCTAGCTAGTGATTCACCACTTGGAATATTGGTATCATTTTCCACCCAGGATCCACCGATAGGAAAAAATTGATACTGTTGAATCTTAGGGATAAGAACATCGTTGAAGAAGTCAGGATGCTCCTCTAATAACCACTTAAATTGTTGTGCTTGCGATGCAACAAACTGATACTCAGGATATTCGTCCATTAATGTACATTGAGACGACCATGACCTCACAATCTTTCTCTTTGTTTCAGCAAAAGGCCACAACCACGCTGTATCAATATGACAGTTACCCATACCGAACACCGAACTAATTTGTTTAATATCGCCCTTGGAATAGACATCTTCATTATCCGAAAATTCATCGAAGAATTCCTTTCTTAGAAAACTACGACATTTTTTGACACTTCCCCTATCCTCACAATCAAACATATCCATCACTTGATTGGCAATTTGTCTTGCTCTATTTTTTTGCCATGTATCATCTGGTAATTCTCTTGCGGCATCGGTTAGCATCCAAAAGTCGATATAAAGCCCACTCGCTTCCCAATCTGGAAGAACGATATCTGCCTTATCAAGGTGAAAATATCTGTTATCGTCTGGTGGATTAATATCGGACCCTGCACCATTACCGAACATTCCGTTATTCCCAGTTTCAATGTAGAAAAAATATTTACCATTCGAACTTTTGGGCAAAAGATATTCAGTTCTTTCTCCACCAGAGAAAGCAGTAGCAGGTAGTAAGGTGTCAGGATCGATGATAACACCTTCATTATTACAGTTCCAATCAAATATCAATTGTTCCCCAGTCTCTAGCCACCTATCTGGAATTTCAAGTTTCACTTTAAACCAGGTTGTCGACCAGCTTGGCCCAAATGGCTGGCGCTTCCAGGCCTCTCTAAATTCAAGCTGTCCATCCCGATCTTTTTCAATGATTTCTTTCCATGAGGGTCTCTTGTCGGGCGAAACTGGTGAGGACCCCCTCTCAAATTTAACTTGGTACCACCAAACTTTAACATGTTTTTGATCCAATGTGATCCGCTCCTTGTCATAAAACTTGGGCAGATTTAAATCTGGAAAATCTCCACCATTACTTATGAATTGTCTCAATCTACTTTCATAGATATTTTTGACTGGTTTGAATTGGGGATTATAGTTTATATTATCATATCCGGACATGTCGGGCTTATAATCACTACTCAATCTCTTGTCTAACCTCTTTCTACTATGTAGTGAAGACATCCCAGGTAAGCCCCTTATATTCTTCTGCAAATAAGCGCCAAAAAAAGTGCAAGCCTCGGGGTTTTTAGTCATGTGACAAAAAATCAAAAGTTCTCATCTCTGAATTAAACATTGATGCGAATATGTCATGTCAACTTCCACTGTAGCGGCAAGGATCATTGACAAACGTAACAAAATCGTTAGATAGTATTTGGTGAAAGGTACTAGTTGCAAATCCCGATAGTTCGTTTCCCTTTGGGATGGTCCTACTCGTGGTTCGTTTTTTACGAGGTCTAATTCTTTGTGACTGTCTTTTAATCACCAAAGTTTCTCCATACCTCATAAAAATCTTGGTTTGCATGTGAAGCGGGAGCAGCACTGACAGTGTATAATATCAGTCTGCTAGGTTAGCTTCCTGAGGGTAGTTATGATCACCATGAATCTCAAAGTAATCAAACCATGTGTGACACCTTTCACACAATTCACCAAAATAGAGAGCTCTACCACGTTCTTGAAGAAATAATAAACGATCAGACTCCTGTATCATAATAGCAGAAGGTTGTTGGATGGTACATAAGATAGCTTGACCACGGGACGCTAATCTTCCGAACGTTTGACAAATAGACCAAACAGTCTGAAAATTTAGACAAGAAGATGGTTTGTCCAAGAAGACCAGTAATTTTGGTTTTGAAACTAATTCAATACGGATGGTTACTCCCCTTCGCTCTTCGATACTTAAATCTTCATCTAGAGCCCCCGACAACATCACCAGCATAAGTCTCTATTTATTTCTTGAAGAGTGTACCTTGTAAGTGACTTGTTGGATTTAGTTTTAGAGTTGCGATAGAAATCCCCATTAGTGATTTAGTTGATACCCACATTTTCACAAGCTTTCCTATTTTTGTCCAAAATATGGGTTAGTTCTTTATAATTTATATTAATATTACTTTTATATGTGCTACATATGTATGTTTAAACCGTTGTGGCAGTGATATTAATACCATCTGTATTGCAACTATTTTGAGTGTAAGTAGCAAATGGGTTAAACTTTTTTCTTATCATTTTCAGTTTGCGTCTCCTCTTAATCAGAGAAGATGCCATGATATCCATATTAAATGTTGTGGTAGGCTTTTTGGCAAACCTTTCCTGTTCTATTGCGGTGTTCGTTCCATTGTCTGGAACAACTATTAGGCCGTTATTTAAGATGAGATTTTGTCTGCTCTCTCTGGTCCGCTGAATAGTATTACTCTGGGCAAAAGCAGAGTGCAATAGGCTTGCTTTTTCCGATAAACTTGCTGGGATGTTTGACGATAATCCAGTCAATGTGGCGATGTCGTCGATATCTTGATCTTCATCCGCTTTTATGTCGCAATCATACGCATTAATCCATGGGTCATTTAAAACATCATCCACA
Source organism: Kazachstania taianensis (assembly GCA_003708865.2). NCBI lineage: Eukaryota > Fungi > Ascomycota > Saccharomycetes > Saccharomycetales > Saccharomycetaceae > Kazachstania > Kazachstania taianensis. The sequence continues at coordinate 121,564 of PPOK02000015.1, read as the reverse complement.
TCATAACGTTTACTTGCATCCACTTCTAATAGTTTTGAAACAAGTTGTTTCGCTCCCGAACTGATCTCAGACCACCATGGCATCAAAAATGTATAATTCCCTTCGCAAATGTTCTTTCTTAGAGTATCTGAATCTTCGTCATAAAATGGAGGGAAACCACATAGTAGAGTATAAAGGACACAACCTAGTCCCCACATATCAACTTTCATTGAGTAGTTATCTTGGCAAATAACCTCAGGGGCGGTATAGCCCAATGTTCCACAGGGTGTAGTAGTATTTTGTTGGAAGATTTGCTTAGAAAGACCAAAATCGGTAATCTTTACGCGTCCAATACCTGCACCGCCTTTACCCTTTGTGAATTTCCCTTCATCGACTTTGGTTTTTCTATCGTCTGATTTCCTGAATTGTTGTTCCTTGGAAGGAATGAATTCAGTGGGTTCGAATAAAATATTTTCCAACTTGATGTCTCTATGGACAACCCCGACCGAATGTAAATGTTTAATCGCCAAGGCTAGTTGAGAAACGATGTGTCTTGTCAAATCTTCCGAGAAATATGTGTACTTTATCACCTGGTCAAATATTTCACCTCCATCGACTTTTTCAACGACCATGTAATAGTAAGAATTACTTTCTTGGTAGTCGATGAAATTGACAACGTGGGGACAACCATTGGAGACTGCCTTGTGGATGGCTACTTCTGCCATCATTTCCTCCGGGGTGGTTGTTTTTAGCTTCTTCTTGCCTCTTCTGTCGTGGTGATGGCGATGGCTACGGTGATTATGATGGCGATGATGGCGGCGATGACAATGGCTGTTTCTAGAGCTAATGTCATCATTAGAATCATTTATTGGTTCCTTTCTAGCCACTTTTATGGCGACTTCTTTATAATTTTTGAGTAGAAAGGCCTTAGATCCGTAAATCGAGGGAACTGCCTTGAACACTTTAGCAAAACCACCTTGTCCTATTTGCTTGAGCAATATATATCCTTCTAACTCATCTTGTTCAGGGAAATACGCCTCTGGTTTAGGATCAATAATGACCTCCGTCGTGCTGATGGATTTTTTAGGTGAATAGGAGATCGAGGAAGACGAAGAAGGATAGAATTCGATACCGCTTTCCATGAACATTTGCTCTTGTGCAGTGTCATCGGTCGCAATGGTGTCATCTGAGGCCAACGAGTTGGTATATACGTTAGGATAACATTCATCGAACGATTTTCCATAACAGTAATTGTTATTCATCGAGCCAGTTATTAAATTTGTTTGTTCCTTATTCATATAATTCCTATATCTTCCAGTCGCATTCTTAATATCTGCATTATGATCAAAGTAATTGAAGTCAAAATCCTTAGTGTCTTGAAAGAAATCACCTATAGATATTTCAAATTGTTCGGTTTCCGTTTTGTAAGGGGAAACTGATGTGTTTATATTATGATTATTATTATTATTCATTTCAGAAAAGTTTGGGCTGTTTGATCTTTTGATAAATATGTTTTCAATCTTTCCTAGGATGTAAGTCACGATTATTGGTACTTGTCGAAGTATTATATATTTCTTAATGAATTCAAATATAAAAATGAATAGGAACGAACAACAAATCAAGGAAGTAATATCCATCGATATCTTGGTTAAACACTTGAGAGAAGATTATTATATATCTTAGGATAAATATTAAATAAACGGAGTGACTACCATTTGATTGAGCTTGAATGTTTATAATCGGTGTATTTAGTGTAGCTGGTAATAAAGAGTGAGGAAGAGAGTCATTGTGCAAGTGTATGTATGTTATTGTGGCGGATCCAGTGATTAACCCCCTCTCGTCGCTTACCAGAGAAAATGACGTACCGTGACCTGTAGTGAGCAGGTATCTATGTCAAAGTGAATCCGAGAAGGTTTGAGGAAATGGAGAACGATTTTTTTCATAATGGGAAAATACGTGCCTTGGCGAGGGGTGAAATATTCTCGAGGTAACAATAGAGCTTCGAGAAGGACGCATTCTTCGTAGTAACATACTTTTTGTTCTATGCTGGAAAGAGAAGAAAAAAAGGAATGTGTCGAAAAATTACAAAATTCCCTATGAAAGCCCTGCAGAGACGATCAAGAGGGGATTCTTTCCTCCCCAGAAACCGTCGTAAATAACGAGGTCCGGCAGAACCTTTTCCGGCTTCTCCCCAATTTTCTCGAAGCAAAGGAGTTCGAAACATCAAATACCAAAGTTGTGCTGAGCATTCTCAGGGATTTTTCTTTCCAATTCCACATTTTGATGATTTTTTGCAAACTCCTCTTTTTCTCGAGCAAAGAATATACCCTCGTAAAAATCCGGAATTTTCTTTTTAGATGTTTTTCCGTCTTAGTTGTGGACTTAAAATTAATCGGAATATCACTATCTTCTCCGACATTTTGCTGCACTCACTCTTCTCAACTACGATAGGTGATATTAAGATACGTCAGAAACTTTTCTGTATAACACATACATGTACATATTCATGGAACACAGCCACGAGATCCTAATAATGTAACGCTACATTAATCGGAGTTTTTTAAAAGTAAATCCCCGTTTGTCTCATTACTCAAATAGAGAGGAAACACAGCCTGAACATCCAAAGGGTGGTTTCTTCCTAAGTGGGGGAAGAAGACACTTTTGTAAATCCTGTTATCAGGAATGTAATAGGCGTATTTTTCCTGTATCCTTGATTTAGCAACATCAACTCTTAAGAATAGTTCCTATAATTAGCCAATTGCGGCGGAAAAGAGGGTCAAAATATCGTCCCATTTCCTGAATGGTTGTGGATATATCCCTAAGGCACGTATGCATGAGATAAAGTAGGGTGATGTGGAATGTTCTTATCCTCCCACGTTACTGCTTGGACGAATTCCTAAACATCTCTAAAATACACAGAAGACACTCCATGCAACATTTCACAGAGAGTAGTATTCAGTAAAAAACTGGATCTCATTTTCTCTTGCAAAATTGTTACAATCCTTAATTAATGACTCTGGCCCACAGCTTATCATATATTTCATCTCTTTTTCGCCTTTGAAGTATTCGTACAAATCCGCTGTCCAGTTCTTCCTACCTTCGATTACTTGATAATCTTGTAATTCAAAGGTATCCTCTTCCTCTCCTGAAACAACAAATTGTCCAGTGATATAGATAGTAAAATCCTCCACATGCGGTAGTTTTAAATTATCTTGTAAAAATTTAAAGTCATTGAGGTTTCTAACAAGCCACACCACTTTGACTCTCGTTTCATTTGATGTATTCGCTTTCAGATAATGGTAGACAGGTAAGGCAAAGGAAATTCCACTTCCTCCTGCTACAACAGCAATTTGATCTACATCATTTCCTAATAATAGTGGTGGTAACTGATTTTTATATACTCCGACAATTGTGTATTTTCGATTTGGAATTAATTTGAATTTAGATTCATTGATAATTAATTTAATTTCGTTATTTTCCATTGAAGCGATTGTATATGGATGTGATGCAAAGACCCAGAACAAGGGATTGTAAATGCGATATGAACTTATTCTTAAGTGAGAACCTGCCGGGGTATTTTCCACACTTAAACCCGTTGGTAGAGAAATTATAACAAAATTAGATCCCTTACACATTATTTTATCATTGATTTCAATGGTTTCACAAGACAGAATCCGGTTCAAAAAGTGTATGAATAGTAAAGCGGCATTAATAATTAAAAAGGGATAGGCTACACCAGGTCTGGCGTGTATTGCTAATAACCCGACCATGCTAATGTTAACTCCATTGTGGATGAAATAGAATAATTGGTAGTTTCTTCTTCTGATCGGCTTTAAAGATGTTATCAATAATAGCATTATCTGGATAAAGACAACAAACCCGATAATATTAGGCTTGTTTCTAATAAGCTTCTCAAATAAAGAAGAATTTGGGTCAATCGCCCACTTGATGATAAATAAAACACCGTGGAGCAAACCAATGATTACAATTATACGTGATAGCCACTTATGTATGGGAATAAAATCATTATAGCTATATTGTTTGTAGAATGGAAAAATTGGAGGCCTCAAACTAATGAACAAATTTAAACTTAAAAGGACATAGCTAATCCTCCCTAATCTCTTAATATATAGGCCAAAATGGTCCTTTAGAGAGTAATGGTGATAGAATGGTATCATGATTGGTATGAATATTATCAATAAGTGCAAAAAAGGGTTTAGATAGTACAAATGCCTCCATAGACGACCTTTGAAAGTTCTTGAAGGAAGCATTCTTACCCCAAACAGAAGGGCAACATATAATACAGACAAACCCAAAACATAGTATCCAAAACTAATGTTTGCAAAGTGAGTGCTACCATGTCTCTTTGCCAAATCCATTGTTACAATATATGTTGTGGAGATTCAATTTAACCGAAACATGTATTCGTTAAACGTTTTTGAACTTGATTCTTTATATGATGTATCAAATTTCTAGGTGTAAATGAACATCCCTAACAAAAAAAGGTGTAATTTTCTTTAGTCCGAAAAAATTAGAACTTCCACTCAGATATATCTTGGGATTAACGCTTGCGATACGCATGATCTTGCAATTATGAGTAGTGAACAAATGATGCATCTAGCAAGTTTATTTGGTAATGACTTACTGTCAGTTTTAATATGACATCCCTTTTCTTGTAACACTTATTTGACGAATCAACAAAGAGAAAAGAATATATCTTAAAAATCTGGTCTTTTTTCATATAGATAGAAAAGTACTATAGGAATATATAACAAGTGTGTGTGTGAACTGTCTAATATTAACAGTTGTACATATTGTATTAAAATTGTGCACTAATTCAAATGTTTCACGCATATTCGTCGATGGAATGGAAAGAAAAGGGCAGAATGATAGGAGTGTATCGCTGGAAACTTTTGTGATGAAGAAGATGTTTTGTTTTGAGGTTTATTATGAGATATTATGAATATATCGAATAACACTTGCACAATTGTTAGTAAGAGTAACAACGCGCAATATAAACGCAGATATTACTTGTACCGACTGAGTCTACTTGGCAGACTGCTGACTGACGTATTTGAAGGCGTCATACGTGGATCTGGATATTGTCTGGCTTTAGGGCGCTTTGCTCTTGAGAATATGCTGGGTATAACAGATGCAGCACCACTCTCTGCTGCTTCATTTAATGTGGTGGGGGGTTCTATTCTACCCAACCAAAATGTTGAAAAGACGTAACCTCCGATCGCCAATGCGATTAAAACACCAAGAATACCAAACCACCATGCAATTGAAGAGGCTTCGCCGGGTACTTTGACGTTCATACCGAACAGCCCTGTTATAACGTTTAATGGGACGAAAATAGTCCCAATGATTGTTGCCTTTCCTAGAATTTCTGTTACCTTATTGTTTGAGTTGAAGGATTCCACCTGCAATTGGGCCAAATAATTTGTGTGTGATCTAGAAAAAATCTTTTCGTAGGCAGACAGATTCTGGTACATTGTTAGTAAATGATCCTGAATATCGCCTAGATACATTGCGATATCTCCTCTTGGCTGAGTACGAAGTTCACCGTACTGGTCTTGTGCATGTAAGTTGGCAATATTGATATCTGAAGTAAGTGCGGGTCCAATGCCGTTGGCCTCCTCCTGACATCTCTTGGCAAACATTTTAATGACGTCGGCTTTACCGCTTAATAATCTCATTAAGGTCATCGTCTTCCTTCTTCCCTCTCCAATTTTTTGCAACATAGCTGAGAAATCGATATCTCTTGCCATGAATACGGAGTCCTCGATAACATCAGCTTCATATTCGATAGATTGGATTACTGGTGCAAAACTATCGGTAATATCATCAATGAGGGCGTAACAAAGCCAGTCTGAGTTTACATTAACATAATCCCTTAGTTGTCTAACACGTCTTCTCACATTAGCACAATGGGCGATTGGACCAAAATGAAAGGTAAGAATACCAGTTCTAAATACCACCAGATACACATTAATTGGCTCTAAGAAATCTTCGGATTCTTTATCATTCTCAAATGTGTGGAAACACACAAAGTAATATGATTTGAACAATTCGACCTTTTCTCTCGTCTCTTGGATTCTAATATCTTCTGCTGTTAAAGGATGGATTCCAAATGCTTTTGCAATACACCTCATTTCATCATCAGTAGGGCATGAGCAATCTAACCACCAGGTTGGTTGCCCAGCTCTAAATAAATCATAGAAAGATTGGCCTGGTGTCACCAACGAAGAGATATCAGATGTATGGATGGTCTCCTCTGAATCAGAACAGAAAAAAGAGAACCTATTTGGAATCACAAAGTTATTATTGCCGTAATCGTCTGGACTTTCTGATGTGAAATATTGAGGAGTATACGTCGTTTCATTATCGTCACCTTCAATTTTATTCTTCCCCCCGAAAGAGACACCCGGTATGGTTGTCTCTTCTTCTTGTATGGATGCAGAACTCTGTTGGGCAGGTGGTCTCGGAGTATACTTTAAGGCTGCAGATGATGCTGGTTGAATATAAGTTCCAGTTGACATGGAACTATCATTATTCTTTTCTAGTTCTTTCTCTTCTGTTATGGGACCTAACGATGAAAGATACTCCTCCTTGGCTTGTCTTGTATATTGAGCAAATTCTTCCAATTCATCAAAATCAATACCATTGATACGCGTATGCAGTTGTGGTTCCATGGGGAAACAGACATCCTCTTCTGTTTCCTGTGTATCTCTTGATCCCTGGGAATCGTCTGTGTCGTAAGATCCTCTTGTCGTCTTTCTTCCTAAAGGAGCATCATTAATCTCTGATGAAATTGTCTTCGTGAGTTTCAATGCTGGTTTCGCATTCTTCTTATTCTTACTATGGTCAGGAGGGGAACCGAGAGACTCTGTTCTTGTTCTTCTAACATGAATATTAGGCGCGATGAAGTCAGTCGTTGACTGCGCCTTTGATAATCTCCTTGTTCTCCCCTCATTTGTCAAAGGGTTGGATGCAGATACGTTAGAATGTGATGGGGGAGTCATTGGCGCTGAGGTATGTTCAACAGGGTTCAAATCAGGAAATGGCTGGCTTTCGGAAGAGACGCAATGGGCCAATCTGGAGGGCCTTGCCACCGAATTAAACCTGTGGGCAGCCAATTCTGCGGCCTCGATGACTGGATCATCATGATCATAGGTAGAACCATGCAGGTTAGTGGGGGGTCCACTTAAATATGACTGATGCGAGTACCTACGATGCCTACCTGGGGGTACTGGTGATACGGGTGCTGTAGCTGTTGTAGCATTATTCTTTCTGGAGCTGTTTTGGAAGTGGGAATCCTTTTCAGGTGTTTTCTTATTAATATCCGCTTCGCTGGCGGCTGGAAGGGCACTTGTTCCCTCTTTCTCTAAATCATGCATATTGTCGAAATCCGGATGTTGCCTATGGTCGTATAGTTCATCGTGTTCTTTTGTCTTCATCGAGACCATAGACCCAGCCGAAGAAATAGTTCCAGCAAGATCGGATGATGAACTGCCGTTGTCGGAAGTGTTTGAGCTGGCAGAGGATGACATATTTTTGTCTAACTAGCGTGGATAGAATGTAGCGAGTTATCTGGGAGAAACATAGACTCCGGCAAATATGTAATAGCAGACTGCGAGAAAACAGCAGCGGATACGGTATTTAGTCAAGCAACTGGCGTCTTGGCATGTGTTGCTCTCTTGTGTGACACCTGATACAAAACAAGGAAGAGAAACTAAAATGCCTTGAAGTAAATTTGCATCGAAAACAGAAAGTGACAAATTTTTAGGAAAAAAAGCTGGAAAAAAAAAGGAGGAATAGTGATGCCGCACGAGCCTAAGGAATTTGATGTGAGAAATGTGTCACGATTCTGCGGATTTGAATACGCAGGCTTTGGTAGGTACCGGATAGGTGGCTGCCTGGGATATTTATCATTATTAAACAGTGGGTAATCTACTACTCTTGGTGAAAGCTGCTAGATCCTATCAAACTTTTATTTCTTTTCCAGATGAGTAGTACCGCTTTTGCAATTGAAATAGACTTAACAGATATTATGATATCTTAAATTCATTAGTTGAAATATAAAAGAAGTACCAAATTTCTTTTCTTTAATATCTGGTCTGGTTAAATTTTAAGGAACGGGAGTAAATTGCTTCGATCACTCGAGGATCCGATTTATAGGGTAATTCCAATCAATATCTTAGTAATCGATATAATGTACTGAATGGCACCAAAACGATAGCAGGTGTGCACTAATACCAACAAAGAGTTGGTGGAAATACTTAAGTCCAACCCTCAGCTGAAATTATACTTTTTCAGTTCTCTAAGGAAAAGTTAATATTTCATTTGAAAGTGATTTATGTGAAAAGAACGTATCAAACAAAGCCTTGAATTGCTTGTTATAACTCTGGTTTCATAGAAATTTTTATTTTAATTGTCAACTCATAGACAATCAAGTCTTTTGAAATTTTACAATCTAGGAGTACCTGCTCTGCGACCATGAATCCTGTCAACTTTATGTTAATGTGTCAGCCAGAATGGCGGTCTCCCCAACAATTATGCTTTTCATAAAAGTTTCAAAATACGTGTCGATGTCTCTTTGCTGGATATAAACAAAGTTGAATATTTTGTATGGATTAAATTCCTTTGTTGAAAAGCTGATAGACCTTATATAATGCTTTGTAAAGTAGTATTCTTCTCTTTCCCACTATATATTTCATTGTTTCCCACTTTTTTAGAAGAGGTCCTTTTCGAATGCTTGAAAGAGTGTATCTAAATGTAAACCTCATGGATTCTTTTAGAGTAAAATGCAAAGCCAATATTCTTATTGGGGACGGTCATTCATTGAGATTAGAGTCATTTTCTTCATCTTTCAAAACAAATATTTTGATATGGTTGAATTAAATTGCTCATTATAAGTTTTTGATGCTGTTGGTATTACTCTCTAAAGGCACATTTTCCAAAGTTATTTGAGAAGAAAAGCATGACTAGATCATTAAATTCAACTCAAATTGACTCAGCAATGAAACTTTCATGATGTATCGAATAAATAAATATTTTAATATCTCTTTACCTGTATCATTCCTCCCCGTACTGTTTCGTGATAAGGGCTCAAAGGGCAAACTTTTGTCCTTCTTGGTATTTCACCTTTTCAGAGGCAGATTTCTCTAGTTTTAATAAAACCGTATACGTTATTCCAATTAAAGAGGCAATTAGAAAAACCTTTTAATTTATTATTTGTAATTTGTGCTATTTATGATCCCCAAATTGAAATTATAAAATAAAAAATGGCTTAATCGGATCTCTTCAGTGTTTGTTTAAGATCTTTTTTAATAAAATAATGAATAAAAGTGTTATAATTGTGTGATAGAAATAATGATCAGCTGCCTATCACGGAGAATGTATCGGGTCACGTGATTCAACGAATCCAATTCGGGCGTGTGGTCTAGTGGTATGATTCTCGCTTTGGGCGATTCTTGAGTACACTCAGGAAATGTTATCACAAGCATGCGAGAGGCCCTGGGTTCAATTCCCAGCCCGCCCCTACTTTTTTAGTGAGGAAATGCCCATCTAGCCGGGTAATTGTGGGAATGCTGTTCATTTGCTGTAATATGTACGATGTTATGAAGCACATAGCTGTATAACGTTGCTTTATACCATCAATAGCTGAGTTTATTCAGAACTTTTTAAGATTCTAACGTATTTTTTTTTTATTTCGTACCATTCTTCAACATTTACTGATCATCATGCGATAGTAAATTTTGGTCAAAACAACTCTCTGTTCATCATGCTTGAGGTAGGTTGCCGGAATTATATTGCTGATTCTTTGCTTTGTTTGTATTTGTATTCCTTTTATTTATTGAATTTGGAGGATAGTTTTCAAAGGTTTGGATTATCAGGGAAAAACATTGAGGGAAGATAGTAAAACATTTAAAACTCATCTTAAAAAGCAAATCATGTTAAACGCGTGTGTTGCCAGTCTGGTTCTTTTTGATAGGAAGAATGTCTGTAGAAAGTCGTGGGTCTGTATTATTATTCTTGTTTATCTTCCGGATATTCGACTGATTATTTTTCCCGTTTTTTCTAACCTCTCATCTCGAAGAATTTAATCATCATTTGAACACGACAGCTCCGCCATCTGTCTGGTCCTAGTAATCTTCATCATTATACTTACGAGTGCTGCAGGTCTATAGAAGGTTTCTGAATCTTCTTCAAGCAAGCTAGCAAAATCAGTAAAGAGTTATTGTTGCCCTTTTCATGTCAAGACACGCACCATACTTACTAGGTAAATTCTGGGATCCATTGGTGGCAGTTTGTCTTGGTACTACAAGTTACTATATATATGAGAGAAAACATAGAGCTAACACACATACATTACTCTTAACTAAAAATCGGGAAAAGAAGTAATATTACAACAATAATGGCACGAAAACCACGAGTACTGGTACTATCCACTGATCTGAAGACAAAAAAACTACGACCACAACGGTTGAGGGTATCTACAGCATGTTTTGTGTGTAGGAGGAAGAAAAGGAGATGTGATGGTAGGCTTCCATGTGATCATTGTCGTCAGAACTCGTTGAATTGTGAATATCCTGAGGGGACTCACAATCTACAGACCCCTCCAAAGGAGAGTATGGATGAAGATAATGCTTCTTCTGAAATAGAACAAGGTTCATCGTCTGCGAACTCAGATGGACAAGACGTGGTATCCATAGAATCTGTGTTCAGCAATGACGATAAGCATCAAAAGGTTGAGGATGATAATAAGACTGTCTCCGTGGAGGAGGATATAGATTATAAAATGATTATGGAGAGATTATTTACAAAGGAAGCGTTAACCAAAATGAAAAAGTTAAAAAATATTGAATCCAAGGTCGATATAAACGAGTTTCTCAGCACATTAATAGACAAAAATATAAATCAAGATAATTATCTCAATTTAACGGGCATCAGAATGGAAGTACCGTCAATTTTACCCCCCAGAGATATAGCCTTAAAACTGATCTTAAAAACTTGGAATTATGCGTGTGTGCTATTTCGTTTCTATCACAGACCCACGATTATAAAGATTCTGGATTCTCTTTACGAGAATAACGAATATCCAGCCACTGCCACTTCTACTAGAGCAGAGGCCCTGATATATTCCGTTTTGGCTGTTGGTGCATTATTCTCCAAGGACGACTATCATGATGACGATGCTATCAAGAGGGAATATTTAAGTGACGAAGGAACAAACTTCTTTCTTCGAGCTAAGAGCCTTATTGATTTTGCAGATGTTTCTGATATCTACTCGATACAGACTTTATTCATGCTGACACTGTTCTTACAATGTTCTGCCAATTTAAAATCGTGTTACCACTATATTGGTATTGCGCTTCGAAGTGCGATAAAGGAGGGTCTCTACAAGAGGGCATCATTGGTTGGGCCAACACCCATAGAGGATGAGACTAAGAAAAGACTTTTTTGGTCTATCTATAAAGTCGACATTTACATGAATTGTATCCTTGGTCTACCAGCGAGTATAAGTGAGGAGAAGATTGACCAGGAATTACCATTAGATGTAGACGATGAGAGAATAACCGCACAAGCAGTACTAAAGGGTCATGACCATCGAGATTTTCCAAAGATCAGCAGTTGTGGTATGAACAACGAGCACACGAAGTTGTTGATAATAATGTCGCACATCTACGATTACACGTCGCAGTTAACCTTGTCCAAGATTTTACATAGAACTGAGCTGGAGAGGCGGATAAACGAATTGGAGCTGGAGTTGGACCACTGGTGTTCCAACCTCCCACCACCACTGCGACCAAACCATGACTTGAGTGACGATTTGTCTAGTAGAGAATACTATTTGAAACCGCAGAAACTATTGCATCTGGACATGCTTTTGACGAGACTGACCCTATACAAGCCCTTCTTCCATTTCATTACGCTGGATCCCAACGAGTACCCGAACCTAAGCTTTCAAATCAACATGTCGCAGAACTGTATCAAGATCTCTATTGAGATCATCCGCTTATCCTACGAGATGATTAACGAAAACCTTTTGAATGGGACATACTGGTATTCTATCCACACCATATATTACAGTTTTGCGTGCTTGACCATCTACAAGTATCAGTTACTCCGATCGTTGCGGATGGGCCATTCTGGTGACGAGAAACGCCTGCGAGAGGTGCAGAGTGTGTACGACATTGGATACAAGATCCTTGTGGAGTTACAGAATTTCTCAAGGGCGGGAAAACGGATTTTGAAGGTGTTGGAGTTGATCTTTAAACAATTCAACGATAAGTTTCTTGAATTGAATCAGCAATTGGTTAATAATTTGAGAAGTTTTAAATATAAGCAGAGTAAGATTAACACAGTGGGAGAATACTTTGGTCAGAGTGGTGCGAGCACTGGATCCCCGTTTAAGATCAGCAATGATATGAACATGATAATGAGCGACGGGCCCGTTGATGATGGGCATGATAGCAATGGACAGCATGATGATGGGCATGATAGCAACGGACAACATGGTGATGGAAATGATAGCAACAGACAACATAATGATGGACAGCATGGCAACGACTCGAACGGGGGTCAGCACGATACACAACAGAGCAAGGACAATATCAGCACGTGGATGATACAGGACGACAATCTGATCTTCAACTCGCAACATTTCTTGAACAAATTATTGGAGGAGCTAGAGATTGAGTATTAGGTAAAGACGTTATTTTCTTTCCTCGAATATAAACGGTATGTAAATAAATAAATAAATAATAAGGTTAATATTCGAGATTTTCGTCTCATAATACAATATTAGGAGGAGAAGTGAGGAAGGTGAACACATTTGTATGGGACAAGGAAGTGTATGGAAAGCTATTGAACAGAATGGGACCAGAAGAGAGAAAAGGACCAAAATCGACACGAGTGTCTTGCTGTTTGTAAAGAAAAAAGACATTATTAAGTTGGTATAGTCATTATTGGAATATATTAAAAAAGAAGCGGAGAGGAAAAAGACATTATTATCAAGTAAATAAAATCATTATTGGAATATATTAGAGAAAAAGGCGGAGAGGCAAAAAGACATTATTATCAAGTTGACATAGTCATTTTTGGGATATATTAAAAAAAGGCGGAGAGGCAAAGAGACATTATTATTAAGTAAATAAAATCATTATTGGAATATTATTAGAAAAGAAGGGTGGAGCTCGCAAAATCAAAAGATGGTTCTCTCAGAGGAAGGCAAATTGATGGCCTTTGCCAACAGATACGAGTTCTGTCTCGAGGCGACACCGGCGTAGGCGTTGTACCAAGCGATGAACGCGACGATGACCCCCAGAATCCCACCGGCCCTGGTGACGCCAAGCTTACCCGTGAACTCGCCGATGGAAAGCAACAAAAAGGTGATCGCTAGTAAGAAGAACAGCAAAAAGAACATGACGGTGGACTTCAGAGTGCACAGCGTCAACCCAAAGGTGAAGATCGTCCAGCCCAACAGGTAGAACCCGAGCCCGTTGCCCAAGTCGTGGTTCTCCAACCCCTCGTACGCCTCCAGGATACCGAACCAGGGGATGTAGATAGCGCCGAAACTCAGCCAGAACCCGCCGTACGAGCACAGCGCAGTGCCACCGAAGGTGTTCTCCAGCGCGATTTCCCAAATACCAGCGATCAATTGCACCAGCCCGCCGTAGAACATGGCCAGCCCGACGACTACGTTCGGGGTCGTGATGCCCTGGGCCCTGGCGTTGAACATGGACAGGACGAAAGTGGTCAGAGCGAAGGCGGACAGCCCCAACGGGGCAGGGTTAGCGAACTTGTGAGCGGAGGGGGGTGCCAGGCCGGGCTGCAAGGTACCGCCGAAGGCGTCGTACAGGTCCTCTCTGAGGAACTTCTGTCTCCCGATGAAGATGTACTCGTTGTTGGCGCCGCTGGTGTATATTCTGCCGATGGAGTGCTGGTCCTCGGCTGTCATTTGGTTCTCCAAGTCTGTGTTGGCACCGCTGTTGTTTTCTTTGTCGGACATGTCGTTGATGTGTGTTGTGTTGTGTTGTGAGTGTTGTGTGTATAGACAAGGGAGAGTAGTTAGAAGAGAGGGACAAGACGGTACAGACAGGGCATCGAAAGGCAAAACAGCGCGCCCATTTATACTTTTCTGGGAATGTGATCGTCCATCGGCGAAAAAGGGTAGACCGTCACGACCTCCACCCGTTGGAGTAGCAGGAATAAAGGGACAAGCCAGAGACACACGCCAACCTTCCGTTGGGGTATTAGCCAAAAAGGGGAGTGCATCACCAACCTGCAGCCACTCTTTGGTTGATGCAAAGGGGTCCTCCTGCCCACTGCCCGCGAAACTAAGAGACTCCCCGTCGACAGCTCCCCAATCCAGAGCCCCGACCGTTGGAGAAGCCTCCACCACACTTCGCGCTCCTCTCCCGCGACCTCCAACGGCTCGAGCGGCGTACACCGCTTATTTAGCCGCTGAAGTAATGATGCCCTCCCGCGGAGAAAAACGCCGGAAAAAGCGGAGCTGCTCGAGGAGTGGAGACACCCGTGCACCGCGCGCTGTTGTGCGCTCGACCGCACAGAGGGCTTCGGGGACCCTGGCCCAACGGATAGCGCCGTGGTCCGCCGAATAACCGGGATTCGCAGCTTCCCCGAACGGGCCCCCTCTTGTCCAATCACGTCGCAGCAGGCGGTGGTCGGCAGTTCTCGGACGAACGGGAGCGGTCAGCCGCCGAAACCTCGGGAAAGCCGCGGGTGATCGAACGGTTCCCTTCTTGGATTAAACAGCACCGCACCTCAGACACTGGTGTCATTCGGGTAATAAGCTCAGCTATCACGCTGGGGGTGGAGGCGGTTCCTATACAGTACACAGTCTATAACTCGGGGTAGTGACAGCAACGCTTCACAGCGCCCACTCGTCGAAGTAGACACCCTCCTTGTCCTGTCTTGTCGGCCCGATGGAGCTGTAGTAGTTGAAGATCGAGTAGTCGTCCAGCTCCTGCTGGATCAGGTAGTCGGTCCCCTTGGCGTCGTCCAGCAGCAGCGCCGGTGCCTCCACAGCGGCTCCGCCGCTGTTCCCCAGCTGCAGCAGCGACTGCAGCGTCGATCGGTAGCAGTCGAACTCCACTTGCTCGAGCTTGTCGTCGTACACGAGCACCTCGCACAGCGACCGGATGTTGCTCGTGTTCAGCTCGACGTTCGCCACCTGCGACGCCGCTATGAAGTCCAGGATCTCCTGTGTCGTGGAGTAGCTCTTGACACCCGGAGCGTACTGCTGTGCGCCGGCGGCCGACCCCAGGTTGTCCCCCCGGGGCTCTACGGTCTTGAACCCGTTCGGGAACGTGTTCTCCGTGATGTACCGCCACACGATCGTCAGCAGGCTGTTGATGAACTCGACGTCCAGCTCGCCCTCCGTGAACCACGGCCCGCCGGTGACCTCGATGCTCGGCTGCAAGTGGTACAGCATGTATATCTTCCTCGTCGGGAACTTCACGCTCTTCACGCTCTTCACGTACCGCTGCGACTCCAGCGACTTCAGGCACTTCAGCACGACGTGCTGGTGCAGGTTTGTCCGCGCCTTGATCGTCTTCGACCAGATCCCCTCCCGCCCGCTCGCCTCGATGTACGAGTACACGAGGGACTCCTCCGACGACATCGCAGACTTCTTCTGCGCCTCGCTGATCTCCACCGCCTGGAACTTCAGCTCGTTGTTCTGCTTGATCAGCTTGATCAGGTTGTTGTCCAGCAGCTCCTGCACCACGGACATCAGGTCCCCGAGGGACTTCACCGTCGGCATCAGCGTCTGCAGCTCCTTCTGCGTGTACAGCTTGTTCCCCGTGATCATGTGCGTGTGGAGCTCTCGGGCGACGTCGCTCAGTGCAATGTCGTTGTTCATATTTCTGTGTGTGTGTGTGTGTGTGTGTGTGTGTGTTTCGTTCTTCTGACGTTCAGAACCCCTCCGACTTTCGTACTGATCAAGGTATTTGATCTCATCACTTTGACAGGAGAAAAATATTTTTTCAGTGAAATTGTGACAAAAAAATATATTATAGTAGTAAATACTTATGTAGATGGCCTGTAGCTGCACTGTGCTTAGTGTCTGTGCACTTGTCGCGCTTGTCGGCATCACTTCTGTTCGATCACAATGAGCTTCAATGCCAAGTAGCCTACCATCAGGAACACAGCGTTGAACAATACCAGAACCTTGATGTCCAGATTCAGATTCTGCACGATGAAGCCGAAGGTGCTCAAGATGGTGGCCCCGGGGACCTCAATGTTCAGCCCGTACTTCTTCTCCTTCAACATCAACGTCTTCACCTCGTTTATCAGCAGCGATTCGTACGCGTAGTAGAAGATCGACACGTTCTTCAAGTACTTGAAGGCAATGTTGCTGATGTCCTTTGTGTTTATGAACAGCCCACTGAACAGTAATGATCCCAACAGGACCAACACACTTATGATGATAGAGTTGTTCAGATCCTCGAATATGATACCGATCGATAGAATCTCCAGAGAGACGCCAACGTTGAACAGTATCAAAATACCGATACATTTGAAAAACGCATGGTTCGTCAAGTTCAACCCAGTCATAGGGTACACAAATAGCGTCATTATCGCGGGTGGAATTACCCTCAAGGGCAAAACGTCACTGATGATTTTACTCAGGTAATACGCACCAGGCGAATAATAATTATTCGATCTCTCCTTCAAAAATATTAATCTTTCCACAGAGAAAGAACTCAATCCTGTAAATGTGACAAATCCAAAATACGTCAATATGAAGAAGAATAGGCCCATTCTATTTTGAAACCCACTGATATCGTTACTGACATCGTAATACAGTGTTCCAAGGAATAAACTCAACAGAGTTGTCAGTAAGTAATTCCCCAACAGTAGTTTGGGATTCCGGTATATGTTCTTAAAAGTTCTTGAGCAAAGGATAGATAGTTGCTCTGCGAAGTTTGCAGCTTTATTATTCTTCGGAATGAACGTGATCTGGGCGTCTCCGTCGCGTGACGTCTCAGTGTCCCTGATTTCTTGTTTCATCTCAGCGAAGAAGGGACCATCCTTGAACTTCTCGTGCAATTGTCTTGTTAGTGCTCCGGGATCACTCACCGTCTCTATGATATTACCCTCGTCATCCCTGAGCAGGCTCCTTAACTCGTCTCTATGTGTTGCATAATGCTCCCACTCATCTTGCGTTAAGCTACCGTTGGATCCGTTATTGTTGTCGGTCCCTAGGGCTTCTTCCACTGAATGGACGTGAATTTCTGGAGCAACACCTGTCCGTGCAGCTTCCAGATCTCTTTCTCCGTCACGAGTCCTCCGACCTTTTACCTCATTCGCATCAAATGTAATGTCAATCAAGTAATCTGCAATGTTGTAATTCTTGGGACATTGATATCCACAGTTGTACAAGAATTCGTTGATTCTTATGGCCTCTCCCGAGTAAACCATCTCACCCTCACTTAGTAACACTAGTTTGTCAAATAAGTTGAAGATATTGGATCTGGGCTGATGGATAGTTAACACTAGAGTTCTGTTGTAATTTTTGGCCAGCCTGACAAGGCATTCGATAACATTATTGGCATTATTGGCGTCCAACCCCGAAGTTGGTTCGTCTAAAAATAGTATCAGTGGTGAGGTAACCAGCTCACATGCAATAGACACACGTCTCTTCTCCCCGCCACTAATACCCCTTTCAAAATCGTTACCGATTATACGATCTTTGATATCCATGATTCTCAACTCTTCTAGGACCTGATGTACCCTTTTTCTCTTAGACTGGAATGACATAGTCCTAGGTAGTCTGAGCAATGCACTGTTCAGGACTGTCTCGTAAACCGTTAAAGTGGGTAGAAGGAAATCATCCTGGTCAACGAAACCAATCATCTTCGTATACAGCTTCTTGGAGATAAAACTTCCATTGACCTTTATTTCACCGCTGACCTCACCTGTCTTATTCTTCATGGCTAGAATATCTAGTAAAGTTGTCTTACCTGCACCAGAACCACCCATTATGGCTAGGATTTGTCCGGGTTTTACGATACCAGACACGTCATTTAGAACATGCTCCTTTATTTTGGAATCGTTTAATGAGGGAACAGTATAACCAATGGATTCAAATGCTAACGTTGTGAGATAGTCGGTCTCTAAGAAATTTGAGCCAGAGCCACCGTCTTCATCTTCATCATCGCTAGGTAATTGAATAGATCCATTTTTGAACAGTGGCGATTTGGAAATGTAGAAAGTTGCCATAAGGACAAGCGCCAGGACACCGACGGAGGTCAATGCCATTACCAATTTGCCTTCCCACGTGCTGTTTATCTTATCCGCAGGAGATTTGTAACCAGGTATTTCACTGTAATGAAGACATTCACCCGATTGACAATTCAGTTCGATGCTAGGGTCACCGAATATCTGTAATATCAGGTCATCCATTGCTGGCTCGTTGAATTTGCAGTTTCTACTCGTAAGGTCGCATGTGAAGTCACCGGGACCCTTCACTGTTTCTGTCAAGAATTCACCGATATCAATGGAACCGTTAGCACCACACAGCATTGTTCCCGGTATGCATTTGCATTGCGCGTTCTTGCATGTATAATGTGTTGTATTTTCTTTCAATTGATATTCGAACGAACAATTATCTAGGCCACAATAGAAACTTTCAATTTGGTTGATCCAAAATTGGAAATTACAACTTTCCTTCGACTTATCGCAGGAAAACGTTACCTGTGGTTTCTTCCCATTCAGCACCTCAACGATCTTCGTGTTTGTGACGTCACAACCTTGGTACAGCCTGTTGACGATCATCCCATTCTTGTAGCATGTCCCCTTCAATGATTTATCTGGCATGAAAGCATCACAGACAGAATCCTCTTGGCATATATTACAATTAATCCCATCCCACCCTGTAGAACAATCACAGGTATTAGTCTCATTGTTTCTCAGTGGTCTCTTCTCATTGCCCTCTGAGAGCGCTCCACATAGGGGGATAGAACAGTCATCACCGGCAAAACCCTCTATACATTCACATCTCCCATTAAACTCGTTACAAGTGGAGAACTGTTTGCACTCGAACATCGGCAACATACAATTGAAACAAGGCGGGCATTTATCGTCACCTTCGCCATTTCTATATCGTGGTAGTGTCTCTGTATATGGCGGCTCGAATGTAAATTCGGAATCGTATATGCTGTTCAGCTTATTCCTTATATCGAATATATTAAACTGCTGGCCCATCACCAGACAGAATCTGGTCAGTATGACCATTAATGTTAACAGCAGCCGCATACCCGTTGTAGTCGATACGATGCGCTGTCTATAACGCTAAGCTGAGTAATATAGTATAAACTCTCCTTAAAGACAAAGCGTGGCTCCTTAAGGACCAAATGCGGGATCTGAATATCGGTACCAGGTTCTCCGATAATAGTAGTTGCCTATATTAAGTCAAGTGGCTATATTCGTATGGTATAATACGGAAGAGTGACATTTTTAATCCGAGAGGGGCTGTCCGGCTTTTGCCAGAAGCGGAATGCCACGAGGGAACTTCTGTCCGGGGTCCCGAGAAAGTGACGTTTTTCACGTGACCGGTTAATTTTTGAGATTCCGAAAACCGAATCAACGCGTCAAGCTTCCTGCACCCATACCCACCACTGTTTACCAGTCTCGGCTTCCACTAATTTGTGCAGTGTGGAATCCGGTGTCATCACCACCCCAATTCCCTCTTTCCCTACGTACGACACGAAATACCCAGAGAGAGAGCCGGAGCCCTCAGAGTAATCCACTCGGCCAATGGATTCGGTTCCTCACAGTAGCCACCGCACACAGAGACAGAATATTCTGGAACAGTTGTGAAGTGGCCATGCGACACAAATCTTTGAAACTCTGACGCGATATTCGTTCTCGTTGTATAGTGAAGTGGCCCTCTTGGTGATCGTTGCTCCCTTTGAAACCGAGATCTCAGATATTATCATATGGTATATATAAGTTAATTGAACGCTCTTCCATTATTTCAAATTCAGATCTGATAATTGTCCTCTTTATCAAATTGCATTTGTTTTCTTATTGGATTGTTTTTTGTCAGCTCTTGTTCTTGAATACCCCAGTCACTTAAGTATATAACAATGTCTCTATCCTCTAAGTTAACTGTCCAAGATTTGGAACTAGAAGGCAAGCGTGTCTTCATCAGAGTTGATTTCAACGTCCCATTAGACGGTAAGACCATTACCTCTAACCAAAGAATTGTTGCTGCTCTTCCAACCATCAAGTACGTCTTGGAACACAACCCAAGATACGTCGTCCTAGCTTCCCACCTAGGTAGACCAAACGGTGAAAGAAACGACAAATACTCTTTGGCTCCAGTCGCTGCTGAACTACAAAAGTTGTTGGGTAAGCCAGTCACTTTCTTGAACGACTGTGTCGGTCCAGAAGTTGACTCCGCTGTCAAGGCCTCTGCTCCAGGTTCCGTTATCTTACTAGAGAACTTGAGATACCACATCGAAGAAGAAGGTTCCAGAAAGGTTGACGGTCAAAAGGTCAAGGCCTCCAAGGAAGATGTCGCTAAGTTCAGACACGAATTGTCTTCTCTAGCTGACGTTTACGTTAACGACGCCTTCGGTACCGCTCACAGAGCCCACTCTTCCATGGTCGGTTTCGACTTGCCACAAAGAGCTGCCGGTTTCTTGTTAACCAAGGAATTGCAATACTTCGGTAAGGCTCTAGAAAACCCAACCAGACCATTCTTGGCCATCCTAGGTGGTGCCAAGGTTGCTGACAAGATCCAATTGATTGACAACTTGTTAGACAAGGTCGACTCCATCATCATCGGTGGTGGTATGGCTTTCACCTTCAAGAAGGTCATGGAAAACGCCCAAATTGGTGACTCCATCTTCGACCAAGCCGGTGCTGAAATCGTTCCAAAGTTGGTCGAAAAGGCCAAGGCCAAGAACGTCGAAATCGTCCTACCAGTCGACTTCGTCATTGCTGACGCCTTCTCTGCTGACGCCAACACCAAGATTGTCTCCGACAAGGAAGGTATCCCAGCTGGCTGGCAAGGGTTGGACAACGGTCCAGAATCTAGAAAGTTGTTCGCCGCTACCATCTCCAAGGCCAAGACCATCGTCTGGAACGGTCCACCAGGTGTCTTCGAATTCGAAAAGTTCGCTCAAGGTACCAAGGCTATGTTAGACGAAGTCGTCAAGACCTCCGAAGCCGGTAACACTGTTATCATCGGTGGTGGTGACACTGCCACTGTCGCCAAGAAGTACGGTGTCGTCGAAAAGATCTCTCACGTCTCTACCGGTGGTGGTGCTTCTCTAGAATTGCTAGAAGGTAAGGAATTACCAGGTGTTGCTTTCTTATCCGAAAAGAAATAAATGTCCTTTATAGATTGTTAGAATATTAATTTTTTATCTATATATAGCATTTTTACCTTAGTTGATTAACGTTTTTTAATGAAACATGATTTAATTATTCGAACTCTAACATCTTGTAGCATTGCTTGTTCTTCTTGTATTATTGCATATTTGTTATTGAGCTTAAAGAGGTGGTTTTATTCAAATAGGAGTTAGGTATAGGTAGTACTGTAGCTTAATAGGACTCCACAGAGCTCATCGCTTGAAGACTTCTAACAAGCATTTTCAGACTTCTAAGAATATAACATCAATGTCATCATACAGGCACTCCACGACCTCAGTCAAGTGCGAACACCTTCACAAAGTCACTGATAAGCATCTAGAACTCAAAATGTCACGTAGGCGCACTATTCCTTTCTTGGGAAAAAAATGAATCAATGAAAAATAGGTGAATTTTCACAAAATTGCATATCTCTCTATATTGGATGATTTCTCGAGTTAGGTAAAAAGATCTATTGCCAATACTCCTATCGATTGCAACCCTTAGCCCTCTTTACCGAATACATTGGTGATATCTAAGTGCAATAAATACCTCAGATACCGACCTGGTAAATTGAACCGAGAAATATGGTGTCGATTAACGGGAAGATTATCCCGCTGATACATACAGTGTGTGCGATTTCTGCATTCATTGCTGCATTCATTACCGGGTACAGTCTGCACTTCCATAAGATAGTTAGAAATGCGCATTATGGTTATCCAGATGAATGGTTCCCAAGTGTGTCGGCTACTATCGGGGACAGGTACCCTGAGAGATCTATTTTCCAGATTTTGATTGCGTTAACAGCCTTTCCAAGATTCTTACTACTGTTAGGTCATTTCTATTTGAATCGGTCATACTTGACACTATTTGTTGGAGTTCTTCGTACCGTCTCCTGCGGTGGGTGGGTATACATCACCAGTACAGATGATCATGATACGCATGATATATTTATGATCGTCTACATCGTTCTAACTCTACCATGGGATATTCTTATCACAAGAACATCTCAATACAAAACAAAGAAGACCGTTGTTACTGCAACATTCTTTGGACTGTTGGTACCAATGTTATACTGGTACTATCAGCACCAAGTTTTGCATGTGCCTGGTGCTTATTCTATTTATGCTTACTTTGAATGGTCATTGATTTTCCTAGACGTTGGATTTGATGCCTTATCGTATAGTGAATTCCAAACATTCTCTATTGATTTAAAGCTACTAGATATTACCAAGAATCAGAAAGCAAAGCTATTTGAAAGTAATACACCTGTGGCCAAAACGAGGATAGGCAAGGCCGTTAAGCCAATTTCATCCTCTACTGAAAAAGAGGTCCCATATTTCACTTACGATTCCTTCATTTACATGTTAACAAATACAGTTAACTCATTCATTTTCTGGTCTGGGGTTACATCTTTGTATTGTATGGTTTGGTTCTTTCCTCTGTGGTATATGGGAATTTCTGGTTATGAAGTTGCCATTTTTGGTACCGCTGGTTCAATTATTCTTTTACTACCATTCATGCCAACCGTTCTATACCATTATGGTACTTTGTTCAGTGGTTTGATTACGATTGGTGCTTACTTGATCAACACACCAGAAACAAGACTAATTGTCGTATCTCTGGGATGTATTGTTATGGTGGCTACATTTGTCCAGAATTTGAGAATCATTACCACTGCAGAAGTCTCCATATCGTTCGCGATAACATGTACTTTAGGTTTGGTCTTTTCTGTCATCTTCAAGATGGGTTTCTACTCTAATAACCCGATCTGGGCTATCTTTGATGAGGAGAATGGTGGCTACAACAAGACAGGTCTGATATTAGCTATATTTTTTGGTATGTTGACACCATTCACAAATGCTATCCATAATCTTCCAACAAAGTCATTAAAACCTCATTTTAGTGTGATGTCCAAGTTCTTCATTGCGTTAGGGTTTGGAGCTTTGTTCTTTAGCGTCCATCAGTTATTGACAGACTCCTCAACAATTATCTACTGGGCGTGGGAAGGATTTAACGACCATCATGGTCCTTTACAATGGCCATGGAGTGCATTAACTTGCGCTGTTATGTTAATTGCAGCTGTCACATCCGCAAAGTTCGTCAACAAACCATTAATTCCCTCGTTGTTATTGATTCTGTCCACTGGCGTTCTTTACTGCAGAAGCGTTCAAGAATGGAATAAATTTATTTATGGTGGTCTATTATACGTCGTAGCCATCATTTGGTTGATTCCCACCTACTTGATCTTAATTGGGTCCACTCAAAGTGTTTGTGTCTTTACCTTAGCCTTTATCTTCTATAACATTTTGGTGCTGGCACATGTTTGGGTAGTTGCGTATGCTTTTGTCCCATTAGGATGGTTATTAAGGGAAAGAATCGAAGTCGTTTTGGCAATCTCAACCGGTTTAATCATAGTTGGTCTTTTGTTTAAGAAGCCTATTCCTTCCTTCACCCTAAGTTGTCGCTTCTTCAAGACTCTTTCTTTATTCGCAATTATTGGCATCAGTCTAATCGGTGGCTTTACATACAACCTCAGACCAACAGGTACCCCAGAGCCATACCATCCAGAATCCAAGTTGATTACTGCTGGTATTTGGACTATCCACTTCGGTTTAGACAATGACATGTGGGCCTCTGAAGATCGTATGTCCAGTTTGATAAAGGACATGGAATTAGATGTTGTCGGTTTATTGGAGACAGATACTCAACGGATTATTATGGGGAACAGAGATTTGACGAGCAAGCTAGCCCACGATTTGAACATGTATGCCGATTTTGGCCCTGGTCCAAACAAGCACACTTGGGGATGTATTTTGTTGTCGAAGTTCCCAATTGTTAACTCTACTCACTACTTGATGCCATCCCCAGTAGGTGAATTAGCGCCTGCAATTCACGCTACTCTAAAGACGTACAACGACACGCTAGTGGATGTGTTTGTCTTCCACAGTGGTCAAGAAGAAGATGTCGAAGATAGAAGATTACAAACGGAGGCTCTCGCTAAATTGATGGGATCCACGGACAGACCAGCATTCTTGTTGAGTTACTTGGTGACAGAGCCCCTGAAGGGTAATTACAACACGCATGTCAGTGAGATATCCGGTATGCATGACATTGACCCAAGTGATGATGACAGATGGTGTGAGTATATCCTATACAAGAACATCAAGAGAAGCGGATATGCTAGAGTGGCCAGAGGGACAATCACTGACACTGAGTTGCAAGTTGGGAAATTCCAAGTATTGAATGACGAAGAGCTTGCAGCTGCTGGTGATTCTATTTACAACACTGATTACACCACTGAGCAAGATAACGACGATTTAAAGTTCCCAGATAAGTTCAGAGGTGACGGTGAACGCGGCCATTTCTACCATGTCTTTGACGAGCCTCGTTACTTCGATTAACTAACTGAGGCATAAAAAGAGCATCTACCATATAATGTATATACGGAATCTCGATATGTATACGCGTACTATATAGAAATGAAGACGTACTTGATATTTAACCTTTAACTTATTCAGTTGAACCCTATTGAAAATTTATAAAATGTGATTTTTCAATATTTTTTTCATATAAAAAGAGGCCGATTCACATTGTTTGGAACTTAACAGTGTTGTTTATTACCTGTTACTTTATTTCAATTCTAAAAGACCATGCAGGACCGCATTGATTTGATCTGACATAATAGTCAGTTTCACAGATGCCGTCGTTATGTTGATAATTGTGTATACTAGTACACCCTTGTCGACATTTTGACAATATGTCGTGTTTTAGCAGAGAATGACAAATATTACACCGTTTGAGCCGGCCTCTATGATTCATACTAGAGGTTGGTATAGAAGTGTGTGAACAATCTATATACTCTTATTTGCTTTCTTTGTAAATATGGTCGGCTTGCCTTATTGTAGGCTAATATAATGAACAAGCCGATCTAAGAAAACTGTAACATTAACCCTCTTAAAGAACCTTACGAACACACCCTAAAAGGTTTGGCTAAGATACCAGTACTAATGGCCCTAAGAGTCCTATGTTATTCGATAACGTGAGATTTTTGGTTCTACCTAATGCTAATGCATCATCCGTAAAATTCAAATGCAAGCTTATTCAGGATGAGGGGGGCAAGCTAGTGACATCTCTAAATGATATCGACGAACATACAGTCGTGTTGATAAATGACAGCTTCGTTGGCAGGGATAATTATCTGAGGGAACCGGCCTTCTTCCAAAGAGAGTTCGAGATCGATTATGGAGAGGTGTGGGGCCTTATCCATGAGTATAACTTATCCTGTTACAAGATCAGCTGTTTGGGTAAATGGCTCTCTAGCGGTGCTTTCACTTTAGAGGAGACTGACGTGGTCCATATTGATAAGGAGGAAACCTCTGAAGAAGAAGTGACCACTGATGAGGAGACTGATGAGGGGATTAGTCGCAAATCAGTTGAAGAGAAGGAAGATGATGGTAGTCGTGGTGAGAACGATGACGACACTGATATAGAAGGTTCAGATGTGAAGGCAGTAAATGAACTTGGTGTAGAAGACGTCAACACGAACACAGTCGATGAGGCTGATGATTATGAGGTCAACGAGGAGAATAAGAAGTACGTCAATTTAAACCCGAGTCTGTCCGATAACAGCCAATTGATAGAGGCTATGCATAGACTCTATAAGAAGTATGACATCAAGGGTGATAATTTTAGGGCTCGCAGTTATAAACTGGCAAAAGTCTCTCTAGAGAAGTGTACTTTCAAGGTAACCTCTGGTGAACAAGCACAGAGAGAACTGCCCAATATCGGCGGTAGTATCGCTAAGAAGATACAAATTATCCTGGACTCCGGGGTATTACCGGGGCTTGATACTTCAACTGCCCTTGAAGAGACCCTAGACTATTTCCAAAATTGTCATGGAATCGGCGCATTCACCGCAAGGAGATGGGCCAACCTCAACTTCCGCAGTTTCAACGATGTTCTGACGAAGGCCCCCGATGAATTCATTGGTGAGTGGGCGTCTCTGTTCGGTTGGGCCTATTATAGCGATTGGTCGAAGCGTATAGCGCGGGACGAGAGTGAATTACACTTAAATAAAGTCAAAGAATACTTGCATAAAGTAGACCCATTGTGTGATGTGGAGCTTCACGGAAGTTATAATAGAGGTGCAAAGACCTCAGGAGATATCGACCTGTTATTCTTTAAGCCGCAATGTGACGATATGGATGAGATATCTGATATCCTGGAGTCTCTCGCGATAGAGTTGCACAAGGCCGGATACATTAAATGTCTGCTACAGTTGACGCCCAGATTATTTGACCAATTCGAGAGGGAACTAAGAGGTACGTTCAAGCGGTGTGAATTGAGATTCCCCGCAAAGTCCCGTTTCGGTGCAGAAAGACGCATTCGAACGTATTACCTCGGGGTGAAACTGAGAAGGTCGGAGTACAAGATACCTGCCAAATTTGCCCGCGATCAAATTAACACGACGCGGCAATTGAAGCCCGAGGATGAGTTCATGTCTTTGAGCACCACTAGCGCGACTGAGAATCCCTGTAGGCGGCTCGATTTCTTTTCTTGCCGATACTCTGAGCTAGGTGCAGCGAGACTGCAGTGGACCGGGTCCAGCGAGTTCAACAGGTGGATCCGTCTGCGGGCGACAAGCATGGGTTACAAGCTGACGCAGCACGGGTTGTTCAAGGACGACGACTTGGTCGAGGCCTTCAACGAGCGGCGGATTTTCCAACTTCTTGACGTTCCTTATTTGCATTACACCGAGAGAGAGCAAGGCCTGTGGGAAAAGAAGGTATAGTTGCGTTTGAATATTCGTGAGTTAATATTTTGTATATTTATGAATGAGTATCTTGTAAATTCGTGTCTCAATATCTGTATATTTATGAATGTTAATAAATTGTCGCATCTGTCAATCTTTCGAAAACTGTCAACAGACCCCACTGAATAAACAAACATAGCGACAAGACGATGAGGGGTGACTTGACAACTATGCAAGCTAAACAATGACCCAGTTCACTACAAATGGTATGTTTATCCTGGATGACATCCACACGAGGGACGGTACTGTCTATAAGGACGTCGTTGGTGGTGCAGGTACATACGCGATGGTCGGCAGTCTGATAATCCGCCGGGGCCACAGCAAATGGATAGTCGACCGAGGCAGGGATTTCCCTCCAGAGATCACCGAGGATATCGAGTCCTGGGACACGGGCGCCATTGTATGGAGGGACTCGCCGCGAAAGACGACCCGCGGCGTGAATTACTACGACGAGCGGGAGACACGCGTGTTTCGGTACTTGACGCCCAAGAAGCAGATCGGCGTCGAGGACTGGGTCGAGTGTTTCGGCGTGGAGTGTGTCCGTGGACTGGAATGTGTGCATTTGGTGTGTTCTGTGGTGCGGTGCCGATGTATCGTTACCGAGCTATTGCAAGTGAGGCCCGGATCCCCTCCATTGACAATTGTGTGGGAGCCCACACCAGAAGACTGCACTCGAGCGAACGCCAAGACAATCCAGGACCTAATCCAAGGGCTTACCTCTGTTACAGTCGTGCTGTCTCCCAACTTGGCAGAGACCTGCTCGCTTCTCGGAGTTTCTGACAGTCCCAACGCCATGGAAGAATGTAGGGAACTAGCACACAAACTACACAAGCTAGTCAAGCCGACAGACGTCGTTGTGATACGCTGCGGCGCACTAGGCAGCATCACACTGGACAAGAGTCGCAAGACGATTGCCCTCCCCGCGTACCACGGGACGACACCAGAGAGGGTCGTCGACCCCACAGGCGGCGGCAATACATTCCTGGGCGGGTTCTGCACCGGGTACGTCGCGAGCCAGGGAGACTGCGAGTACGCGAGCGTCTGTGGGAACGTTGCTGCCGGGTGTGCCGTCGAACAGTATGGTCCGCCGCGCCTTTGTAACGATCGTTGCAACGGGCTGTCATTGTCTGAGAGGTTAAATCGTTACACAATTGTGCGACAGTTACATGATCGTGTGTGATGTCACATCGACATGTTAATATACAGAGAGAGGTACAAATTATGGCACGCATGTCATAATCATGCGTAATGTTAAATCGATGCATAATGTCAAATCGATGCGTGTTAATATTTACAGATAGGTACAATTTTATGCGTGCGCATGTAATAATCATATGTGAATGGCATAATCATGCGTGATGTTACAATCGATGTATCAATCTTCACAGACAGGTACGAATTATACGTGCGCAAGTCACAATCATGCATAAATATCATAATCATGCGTGAATATCACAATCATGGGTGTTAATATATAGAGACAGGGACGAATTATGAGACATATGGATAACTATAGGTGATGCCAAATCAATGTGTATTAATCTACAGAGACATGTACAGATGTAATAATCATGTGTGAATGTCATTATCATGTGTGAAGTCACAATCATGCGTGTAGTCACAATTATATGTGAACTCAATCGATACGTTAATCTACAGAGACATGTACAAATTACGCATACACGTAAATAATAAACACGTACATGGCTACGCATTGTAACACGCGTCGAAGAAGGCAAACTCGTGGTCGACACACTCGACAAACGTTTGTTCGACGTCACTGACATCGAACTTGTCCACTTCGTCCCTTAGAAACTGCACCCACGCAGTAAACTCTGCACCGTCATGCAAGTCTATCCACTTCTGGTGTTTCCAGTGTAGCCCCTCTGCCCTCGGAGAGTTATGTGCCCATTGCAAGTACACTTCCTCCGCGACCCACAGGTACGTGATCAACTGCGCGTACGACACAGTGCTCTGCGTGGTCATGCGCACGAGGAAGTCGACGTACTCGCTGACGCCCCGCGGACGCTGCTTGCCAACGTCGACATCCCCGACTGTCGACGCGAGCAACGCGAGACACTCGTGGAAGTACGTGTTCTCGTCTGCCGCGAAGAAGCCCACTTGCTTCGAGAGCACGACGAGCGCGTTGGCTGTCGGTGCTAGAGAGGCGATACGGCACAGCAGCCTGAGGAACTGCTCGAAGAACGCGAAGTCGTGCGACAGGTACACGTACAGCGTGCTGTCCGGGAGCGTGCCCTGACACAGCTCGCGCGTCAGCGGGTGCTGCGTGGCCCTAGCGAACGCGTCGCTGTGCTTGTCCAGGAGTGCTCTCGTGGTCATTGCGAGGCGTGAGTGGGGGTAGAGCACTGCACCAGATGTAATAACCCCTGCAGGAGATATTGCAATCACTATTATATAAATAGCTGTCTGGTGTATTAAAGATACGCAGATAGATGTGAAGATTGGAAGATGAAGGATATATAGTTATGCCAACGAGAACGCTAACGCGTAACATCCATCTGAAAACATTACATTTGGCCCTCCCTCTAAATCGCAACTTCCGCGTTACGACTTGTCTTTCTCAATTATCCAATAATATCTCAATCTGGGAATGTGATAACAACTTTAACAACTCGTCTTCTGAAGTCTTAGTGAATCTAATTCCATCGAGTCAAACGATATAATTTGTGACACCTTTGTCTTTTCACTTCAATTCTGGATATTAAACCTAAATGTTTTAAACGTGTCAAAGTAGCTGGAGATATATTGATAGTTGGTAGATATTGGTAGTAGCAGATGGATAATATTTCTTTGCGCCAATTCACCTCTTTCAATACCACTGCATCATCACCAATCATTCCTTTCACTGTAAATGGACCAAACTACAAACGATAGAAATTCCTATTGGAACGCCAGCCCTCTTTTGGATTAACATCTTATCACCTTTCTTTGTAAAAGGGCCGTGACTTGCATTGTACTACACTGATTGCATATCCTGAGACTCTGCTTTACAAAAACTGAAGTTGGTGTTAGACCATCGGACCTTGCCACGACGTTTAGTGCTAGTGTACGAGAATGTGTTACTTTCCCCGTTTGCTTTCCCCCGTTAGACGGATTAATCTTTTGCAGACCTAATAAACTTTATATATTCCTCCTTTCCTAGTAGGTAACTTGACATGGCGCGCTCTGGGAGTAAAGCGTAATCACATAAGGGTTTATGCAAGTACGAAGCTTGTCTTCTTGCATGCCGGGTTTGGATATTTAGGTTTATCCCACAAAGGCTTGAAAGGTCCATCCCTCCCACGCCATAACTGGTGAACACTCCATCGATGCTTGTAGGTGAGTTATAAGCATGTGCAGATTGAAGGTATTTTATGCAAACGTTATTCTTACAATGTGCTAGGGGATGGAATATACAAGGATATAGTAGTTCGGTCTTGTTCTTACATACTTTCTAAAGTACTCTCTCACGGTCTTATCAAGCGGTCAACTTGACGAGAAACGAGTACCATCTAGACAGTTGGTGAATTGATGAATCCCTACCAGACACAACACTGTAGCATAACCTTCTCGAGCAATACCAGCGCTCGCCATAGTAACACTTTCTAGTGCACCCGGTACAAACGTACATATTATACAACACGGGCCGCACCGCGCAACACCTGCTGCCACGCCCGCTCTTGCATGCGCACCGCGAGGACGGTGTCCCTGGGCACGCTCACGAGCCCCAGCAGCCTGCCCCCCCCGCCACCGTGCACCCGCTCCCTGACGCGGTCCAGCAGCAGGTTCCCCCCCGCGTCCACCGCGACGAGCGTCCCCGCGAGCGAGCGTCCTTCGCCTCGCTGCGTATCTGTCCCGCGCACGTCCACGTACAGCGCCGCGCCGACGAGGTCCCGCAGCCGCAGCCCTTCCATCTTGTACCGCTCTTCACCGTTCACCACTCTTCATCACCATTCATCATCACATCAACAAGACGACAAGAGCACCAGGACAGACACCAGCACAAATGGACAAGACAGAAAGCACCACCCTGCGCACGCTCACGGCACACACGCTGCTGCACCAGCGCGAGCTGCTAGCAGAGCTCTTCCGCGCCGCCTCTCCCCCCCGCCGCGCCCCACAAGAACGCCACGCGCGCCTCGCCGCCAGACTAGCCGCCCACCACCACTGACATACATACGTACGTACGATGAACACGACACAGACACACACAGCACTCGTCCGCGTCGGGCTAGTGGGCCCCCGCGGCGCGGGCAAGACCGCCCTCGCGGTCCGCGCATCGCAGCGCCGCTTCGTCGAGGCGCACTACCCCACGAGCCGGGAGGGCGCGCACGCGAGCCACTGGGGCGGCGCGGTGCTGGAGTGCGTCGACACGGTGGGGCAGGACCCGCGCGGCGGCGGCGTGGCGGCCGTGCATGCGGATGCGTGGCGGGGGTGGGCCGCGTGCGTGCTGTGCTACAGTGTCGCGGATACGGGGGGGCTCGACGAGCTGGAGCGGGTGTGGGCGCGCGTGGGCGTGCAGCTCGAGGCGCTGGCGGGGCGGGCGGTGCCGCTGCTCGTGCTGGGGACGAAGGCGGACCTGCCGCGGCGCGTCTCAAGGGATGCGGGCCGTCGGTTCGCGGCGGGGCTCGGCGCGCGCTGGGCGGAGTGCAGTGCGCGCGAGGACACGGGTGTCGCGGAGGCTTTTGAGATGCTGCTCGAGCAGGTCGAGCCGCGGACCCTGGGCGCCGACGCCGCGTGTGTCGTTGCGTAGATCAAGCGTATGTATAGTGACTGCTGCGTAAGTACGGTGCAACACGAACCAAACACATCGGATGGACCCGCTCGACGACGACCCGCTCGACGAGAAGCCCTCGCCGCTGCAGCGAGTGCGCCGCTGGTTCGCAAGGCGGCGGCTCAGCGCCCGCAGGCTCGACGGTCTGAGAGGCGGCATACCGCTGTACGACATGGACGCGCAGGGACACGCGTCCGTGCCCGTGGAGATGCCGACACACAGCCCCCCCTGGCGCCATCTGGCGACGCTGCAATACGCGGGGGTCACCCTCGCGGTCCTCGCGGTGTTACTGTACCTGGTAGTGCAAGTGTGCCTGACGGGCCGCGCGGACCACGCCGTGAGGTTCAACACCGTCAAGCGCTACAGCAACGGCTCGCACGAGTTCTACCCGGTGAACATCCTGCTGAGCCTCAGGGGCGTGTCCCCGAGGAGCGTGACGGCCCAGGGCATGCCCTTTCTGCACTCGCTCATGCAGGGGGACCTGTCCATGCACGACGACTCGCTCATGCACGAGGACTCCTCCAAGCACGGTGGGAACCTGCTCGTGGCGTCCGCGGCGGTGCAGTACCCCGTGGACGCAGCGGTGCAGGACTGGGCGATGCTGACGGGCCAGGGACCCGTGCAAAACGGCGTCAGTGGCGGCACAGTGTGGGACGCCGCGACGGACCCGCTGCAAGGCGAGCGCGCCAACAAGAGCGTCCCCCTGTGGAGCGAGCTGCAGGGCGTGTTCAGGGACTACAAAGTGGCGCTGTACGGGTGGGCCTCCTACGGCGCCGAGAAGGACTTGGCGTACGCGGACGAGTCCCTGACGGCGTCGCGGGACAGAGTCGACAGGATCGTGGAGTTGCTGGACACGCCCGGTGGTATTGCCGCGCGGCCCCAGCTGTGTCTCGTGTCCTTCGACGACCTGGCGCGCGCGATAGACACCGCGACGAAGCCGCAGCAGTACGTGGAGGAACTGCCGCGGGTGCTCCTGGAGATGGACGCGCAGTTGCGGAGGCTGTTCGACGCGGTAAGCCGCAGAAACCTCACGGACTTCACGAACGTGCTGCTGGTGAGCGACTACGGCGTGTCGCACCTCGCGCCCCTGGAGGACACGGCGAGGGTCATCTTCCTCGAGGACCTGCTCGGAACGAACGAGACGGCCGTGCGCGAGCGGCTAGACCAGATAGACCAGGTCACGCCGCACGACGCGGCGGACGGCATCGTGTCGCTCAAGATCAGGGACAAGAAGCACAGAGTCGAGATATATACCCAGATCGAGGACGCGCTCGACACGCGGCCGGCCACAGTGTACCTCAGGGAAAAGTGGAACAAGGCGTTCAATCTTGTCGGAGACGCTCTGTGGGTGGCGCCGGAGCCCGGGGCCGGGTACTGTGTCTCGACGAGGGAGCGCTGGGGTTCGCGGCTGCATTTCCCCTTCGACATGACGGATGCGGAAGCGCTGCTCGTCGGGAGGGGGCCCTTCTTCCGAGGCTTCGCGGGGACGAGATACGAGCGCGTCCGTAACACCGCAGTGTACGATATCGTCGCGTCGATGGCAGGGATGAACCGGAGGGACATGAAGCCGGACAGAGTCGCATACACATTGCAAGAGGCCACGGAGAGTGCCGCGAGTTACGAGACTGCGACAAGCACAGCGAGCACAATCATCGACATCTCGACAAGCATAGTGAGCACAGCTACGACAAGCATAGTGAGCACAGCGAGCACAGCTACGACAAGCGTAGTGAGTACAGTGAGCACAGGTACGACAAGCGTAGTGAGCACAGTGAGCACAACCTCGGGCACGAAAACGACTAAGCAACCCACGTTACAAGACGAAATTCAAGATCAAGTGAACCATATTGTCGATTACATTGAATCAGCAGAGGAGAGCCTCGTTGACAACCTCTCGGATCTGTGGCATCAATTTGTAGACGACGACTGATCCGGCGAGATATTCCGGCAGTGACGACGTGTGCAAGACACAATCACGAATTCTGCGTACTGATGAATTAGACACTACATAATTACGATAATAATGATCAAGTGGAGCATTGTCGATTACATTGAATCAGCAGAGGAGAGCCTCGTTGAGAACCTCTCGGATCTGTGGCATCAATTTGTAGACGACGACTGATCCGGCGAGATATTCCGGCAGTGACGACGTGTGCAAGACACAATCACGAATTCTGCGTACTGATGAATTAGACACTACATAATTACGATAATAATGATCAATTGAACCATTGTCGATTACATCGAATCAGCAGAGGAGAACCTCGTTGAGAACCTCTCGGATCTGTGGCACCAATTTGTAGACGACGACTGATTCGACGAGATATTCCAACAGTAACCACTTGTGCAAGACACAATCACGAATTCTGCGTACTGATGAATTAGACACTACATAATTACGATAATAATGATCAATTGAACCATTGTCGATTACATCGAATCAGCAGAGGAGAACCAGCAGAGGAGAACCTCGTTGAGAACCTCTCGGATCTGTGGCACCAATTTGTAGACGACGACTGATTCGACGAGATATTCCAACAGTAACCACTTGTGCAAGACACAATCACGAATTCTGCGTACTGATGAATTAGACACTACATAATTACGATAATAATGATCAATTGAACCATTGTCGATTACATCGAATCAGCAGAGGAGAACCAGCAGAGGAGAACCTCGTTGAGAACCTCTCGGATCTGTGGCACCAATTTGTAGACGACGACTGATTCGACGAGATATTCCAACAGTAACCACTTGTGCAAGACACAATCACGAATTCTGCATACTGCTGAATAAGACACTACATAATTACGATAATAATGCAGGTAACTAATTGGCACAGCCGAGAGTGACCGAGTATTTTAGGGTGTAGGGGAGACCCTCGTCCCCGAACTCTACCGCCATCACTGACTGATTGAGACATTAAAACGTAACAAGCTTCACAGGGCCTGTCAGGGGAGCGATATCTAGACTCTACACTGTAGAGGTGACAAACAAGAAAGCGAGACAAAAACACCTCGTTCCGAGCGCATGCCCGAAAGGGGAAACGTCCCTAAACGTCCCGAGCCGTCCCGAAACGGCGCAAGACACCCACGCCCCGCAGCCCGCTGCCCGCACGGATAATCCCAACACCACGGGTACGCAACGGGAAGACGCCATTACGTACGCTGCGGGTGTCCCAAAGGGGCGAGCGTTGCCCCTTTCGGCCTCGCCAATATGGTTTCCTCTTGCGGCGAGTTTATCCGAGACGCCGGTGACAAGAAGGGAGAGCAAAGTGATAAGAACACAGGGCGAAGGGGACGAGAACGGAGAGCAAAGAGAGCGAAGAACAACAGGGCAAAAGGATCTCGCGGAAAGGGGAGACTGCGTTTAGAACGTTCAGAACGTTTAGAGCTCTTTAGGGAGCGTTTCATCCTTTCCCGTTTCCAGATCTGGCCGAGGAATAATTTCCCTCTGCGTGCGCGCGTTTGTCGCGCTCCTTTTGCCGGAAACGACGAGCGGAAATAAATCCGTTTTGCGTCGTTTCCCGTTTCGGTGCGGTGTGTTTATTATGTGTTCACTCTTTCTGTTCTTTGTGTGTATTTTTTACCGCAAAGGATGTGTGTGTCTGTACTAATCCCGTGTGAAATATAATGCACTGTTTATACACACAAACAAACACAAACAGGCATCGCTTCTCGCTGTGTTTGCTTTGTTTCCTAATTAGAAAACTGTCTGACGTTGAGTGATTATCAGTGGGCGTCTTTTGTTTTTTTCCGCTTCCTGTTTTTTGTGCATCAAATTTTTTCTTCCTACCCTTGGTGAAGTGGACATTTTCTTGTCCTATTTCCCTTAATGGGAGCGGCATCCCACGCTGGCTGATGCCCACTCTTGCGTTTCTGGTGGTAATATATATATCTTTCACTATCTTGTTTTCAGTGAATTGCGTAATTTATTATTTCCAAATCTCACTCTCTTGTTTTCTTGTTCCTGTATCTTTTTATCTTGTCTTTTTTTTCTTATTTAACCAAGAAAGAAATAATTTGTTACTGTGACAAGATTTTTATTTTTCTTCCACTATCATTAATAATAATTAATAACTAATAACAAAGAAAGCTTCGAAAACAAGAATCTCTCACCCCAGTTGTTTTATATTGTCATTACTTTTATAAACAACTACAAAACAAAAACACACAAATAATAATACAATAATCATGTTGCCAGGTGGTGTCATTTTAGTTTTCATCCTAGTCGGTCTAGCCATCATCGCTATCGTCTGTACTATTGCCTACAGAAAGTGGCAAGAAAGACAAAGAGGTCTACAAAGATTCTAAGCATTTTCTTTTTTGAATTCTGTTATGAAAACAAAATCAAAACAGCTAGTATCTTTTTATTTCTCACCTCTTTTTTTCTAAATTCTTTCTATCTTTCTTTCCAATGAGTAAAGTGGGTAGTGGGGAAACATTGTGAGGTCATGGAAGGTGGTGGATAATGCCAACAAAAAAAATATAAATAATTCCAATACAAAACCTTTTAAATAGACTTTTTAATAACGATGAATAAGATTAGTGTGGTTTTTTTTGTCTCTTTCCATAATCTGTTGATTGGTGATGTACAGTCTTTTTTATCATTATTACATTATTCCATCCCTCCAATTTCGATAGACCTGCTTTTTTCTCTCTCTATCTTTGCTTTCCAAACTATTTTTTATCGATTTTATTGATGTGTGTGTTTTAATGTGCTAATGTTCTTTTCCCTCTTTCTTTCTATGTGACAACGTCGGTATGGTATTAATCCAAGGTGTCATACTTTCCTTCCTGTTTGGGGCTTCCATTCTGCTTCTTTTATCTTCCTCGTATTTTGTTTCCCCGCATTGCGTGGTTTGGTGATGACATGGTGTATTCGATGTGAGTTACTTGGTTTTGATTGCTCGTGGCTCTTTCTGTGTGTGAGAATTTGCTTCGTTCTGTTATCACTCTGCTCGCAACGATACGTCGTTCAGATCCTTCCATAATACAATAATTAATAATTTTAATTCAAGATACCCTCACAATGTCGTCGAAACATAACGTTGGTAGGTTTTGGAAGTGTGAATCCCATTTTTTTATTTCAAGTTGGAATGTATCTAACCTTTTTTCTTCCAACAACGGACTTAGTCACAAAGGTCGAGGAATTGAACATGGCTTTGACGTGATTCTTAATCTCTTTTTATTTTCGTTTTCATTTTATTACTGAATAGAGAGATGTCATCTTTTGTTATCGGTAGAGCCTCCGTTCTTTTAGTCGTTGGACAATGTTTTGATTTGTGTGTGATCTCATTACATCTTGTCCTGACGGTGTGGATCGGGCGGTTTTATCGTAATATAATATATATTTCTGTATAGAGACCTCTTTTTACTCTAATAAAATATGTGTGATTTGTGCTTTTTCAACTTTATAATATAATATTAATCCCTGTAATCTATACAACCTTCATACCGTCAAGGACGCATCTTCCATGATACGGACGACTTCTCATACGATATGATACGCAACGTCACGTTCAAGAGATCGTATGTACTGAGAAACTTGTTCCGCAAGATCGAAAACAGGACGCTGGAACCTGACGCAGTGATCCCCCGCGTTAATGGATACATCAAGAATATCAACAGGTTGAAGACCTTCACGTTCCTCGACTTAGCAGACGGCACGACCAACGACCCGGTAAAAGTAGTAGTGGACAACAGGAGCCCGCCTACTGGGGCGAGTCTCCCGTTAAGAGTCGGGCAGTCTGTCGAATTGAGCAATTGGAGGCTCGTGCTGACCCCACAGAGATCACAGAGGTTCGAGCTGCAAAAAACAGACTCCTCAACTGGTATCAAGTTGCTAGGGGACTGCACGGACAGAGACTACCCCTTGCAGAAGAACCACCAATTGGTCAATCTGAATAAGATAAGGTCCGCCAACTTACTCAAATATAAACAGGGATTCTTGGCTAATTTGATGACGTTTCGTTCACAGTTAGAGTTACAAATCTTCAACACTTTGAACAATGAGATGGATTTCGTTAAAGTAGACCCGCCGATCCTCACTACGAACGACACAGAGGGGAATAACGAAACGTTCAAACTTTCTTCAAATTTGACAGAATTCAACGGGGTCAACCTGACCGTGTCCACACAGTTGCACCTAGAGATTCTCGGTCAGGCGTTGTCGAACGTGTACTCTCTATCGCCTTGCTTTAGAGCGGAAAGATCCGACACGGGGAGACACTTGGCGGAGTTTTGGATGCTAGAATTAGAGACAACGCAATTTCATGGCGAGGACGCCCTGGATAACCTTGTCGATTTTACCCAGCAATTCATTACAAGATTGACCTCAAATCTAATTAGGGACTCTGCAAAATACCTACCATCGTCCTCCTCAGCAATAGATACGCCCCAGGATTGTCTCTCCTCAAAGGATATCTTGAATAGATGGAACTCAATAGCTGATACCAAGAATTGGCACAGAATAGAATATAAAGATGTCATCAGGGAATTAAACAACACAGCGGAAACATTCACCTTACCGCCACCCACACTAGATAATATGAACTCTGTATCAATATCATCAGAGCACGAAAAGTGGATCTCTGAAAAGTTGTTTGCAAACGGGTTCGTATTCATTACAAATTATCCAAGGAGACTAAAGCCCTTCTATATGAAACCCTCCGGCAGTCCAAATGAGGATACTGTTGCCTGCTTCGATCTGATCTTTCCAAAGGTAGGCGAAATTATCGGTGGTTCTGTGCGTGAAGATGACTATTCTGCCTTGAGCAGATCTTTGCCCAAGGATTTGACTTGGTATGGAGATTTACGAACGATTGGGTACCGACCAAGCAGTGGGTTTGGCTTGGGTTTAGAAAGATTCATGTCATACCTTTACGGAATTAATAATGTAAAGGACACAATCCCATTTTATAGAGCAGCTAATTCAAAGATTACTCTTTAAGCGAAATGAGGAAGTAAATAGATATTCACACTCATGTAAATATAATAAAATGCTCTGCTAACATGTATACAAAAAAACATTGTCATTATATAAAGGGTAACAATTTAGTGTCAATTTCTTCACCTCCCCCTGGAAAGTAAAACAAATATGTGCTCCGAATAAAATCAGAGAGTTTCTCATCGATGGTATACTCCTCTTTCTCGTTAAAACTGTTTCTTTCAAATATTTTAATCATTGAATGATCTAGAATATCCTTTATTTCTTCTGGTCGATACTCTTTTAGTATTGTATCCTTACCTTGTAAGGCTGCCTTCAACCGTGTCAGTAACTCATCATTATCATCATCATCATCATTAATTATATGCCTCATAATTATTTGAATAATCGAGATACAACTACTTGCCTGAATTTTCATATTCAGTACAGTTGTGCCAGTTAGTATAGACTCTAGAATATCAACGGCCGATATATCGATATCTGAAATCGCACTTATAACCTCTATAGCCCAGCTGAGATTTTCCTCTGTAATATTTTCTGGATTTTTGATGTAACTCATGATAATGTCACTACAACAGTTATTCATATCTATCGTGAGGTATTTGTAAAAGTCCCAAATCTTTTTTTCATTCTTGTCTATGCGTTTGATAATAATATCAAGCATACAGGTGGCCTCTAATGTCTCACTGAAAAAATGAAGATTGTATATCTCATTAGATACAATCAATTCCTTGGTTATAATTTCTGCAATGTCTACCTCTTTTTGAGGGAGTAGATCTGACAAAATCAGGCGGTATGTCATTAGACGATAATAGTAATACTTGGACAAATTTTCCAATTTGTATAATTCCACTATCTTATCATATAATATCTCTCCGATTTTAGTTACCCAATCATTCTCTATTGATAAATCTAATGCGATTTCTATGATAAGTAGAATTTCTTCTTCAAAATATTTGAAGTTGAAAATATCTCTATTTAGGGGAATATGCTTCTCTATTAAATTGATAATGTTTTCAGACGTGATAATTGATTTATTTGACCAGACTGTCTTCTGAAAGTTGATCATTTGGATACACTTATTAGATAAAATGGACCTATCAATATCCTCATCACTAGGTTCATCATCACCCTTTAAATAGGAGGCAAACGTGGAAAATAATCCTCGTTGAGTCTTAAAATTCATATCTTCAATAGTGTAATCAGCCTTAGGCAAAGAAAGATTGGGGATATTGTATAATTCACTTATATTGGTGCAAGGATAAAACTCATTTCTATCAATATGGTTTACTATCATTCTATTTTCGAACATGGTCATTATGATATCAATAAGCTGGTCCCAGTTATCTGTGGTAATGAAATTATTCAGATTATTTTGCTCAAAAATTTTAATGTATAGAATTAAACTCATTTGGCTTTTAAAGGATGCCCCTAGGTGGATAGAATGGGGACTTATTGGAATAGTAGTTTTAGAAGATCCATTTTCAATATCTATCAGTAAAGACCCTTTTTGTAAATTAGATTCATTATGCCTTTCTTCACTATTTAAATGAGGTTGTGATTTGAGTAATGTGGTTTGTTCAGCTAATAACATTAATATAACGTTGAGTATTTCTGATAACTTGAAAAATTTAGCAATTTTATATGTTTGTTCGACCATATTAATCAGGGATATGACAGTATCATCCTCCGAGGTCAACCTTAATAACCTGGAAAGCCTTTCGGCAATAAAGGGGCCAGCTATC
This sequence comes from Kazachstania taianensis, assembly GCA_003708865.2. Classification (NCBI taxonomy): domain Eukaryota; kingdom Fungi; phylum Ascomycota; class Saccharomycetes; order Saccharomycetales; family Saccharomycetaceae; genus Kazachstania; species Kazachstania taianensis. Next base: position 80,910 of record PPOK02000015.1, on the reverse strand, counting down.
TGAAATAACCTGGATTCAAATTGAGCCATTTCAATGACACTGAATGTGTTAATATCATCTGTATGTATCCTCGGAACTTCTGTGACAACCGTGTTGGAGGAAATCAAGTTATTCCAGATATCATCAAACCATTTTTCACTACCATGGTGTTCTTCTGGCATAACTATCTCTTTATCGCTTATTGATGAATAAATCTTTTGCAGGAACCATACCGGATAGTCACCTGTATCATTATAACATCCTTTTAGGTTACTCGAATAATCTTTGAATAACATATGTTGCTTCACCGTCGGATTATGAAGATCAGTGTTCAACATAATAATTGAGTAACTTAATACGAATACAGAGTCCTTATCAGGATGAATTCGGGATATATCCTCCTCGGAAGACTCAAAAACAGGTTCTTTGTAATTTTGATCGCTCACATATTTTCTGGAGAATGCTTCTATTATTCTTTCAATCTGTTGAGATTCACCAGGTAACCTGAATTTTGTTAATAGTATTCTCAAGGCTTCATCTACTCGCAGTCCTTTGAAAATAAAGTTACGAAGGAACTCATCTAGAAGGGCGGTTTCTTTAGGATGACATAGTAATAAACCTAATTGCTTTTTATCAATTCTGCTGTTGTTATTAAATAAAAATTTAGCAATCTCCAACTCGGTATCATTCGGTATGAATCTCTTTTCAATTAACTTGTTTACTCCCTTTTTAGGCTTTTCATTGAAAGTCTTGATGCAGTTAATAAATTCTGTCTTCCTTTCTCGTTCTTCTAAGATTCTATTTGGAGTCGCATTATTATATTCTTCCGTCACAACCCTGCCAAGCTGAATAGTTATATCATCAAGGAAGCATATAATACCATCCAATGCAAAAGATGAGATTGAAAGATTAGTCTCAGGGTCAGCCAAATCTGTCAATACTTTCAAAAACCTGAGGGAAATATCCTCGTATTCGAAGTTACAGTCATATTTGATGAAAAAGTCGGTGAATAATGAAGGTCTCCGCGTCCATAGTAAAGAGAGTTGTTCAACAATAACTAATTTCAAACTATGCGAAGAAGATGTTTCGGTCAACTTGGTTAACAGCCTTCCCATGGTCAATTCTATTTGCCTGGGTAAAAACCAACCAATCGATAAAACCAACGATGTAAACAGTTTCAGTGCGCCTTCGAGCAACTGTAAATTCTGCCCATTTATTTCGATAATTGATGCGACACATTTAAAAATAGGGTCTGAAACCATGTTCAAGAGTTTTGGATGTTTCAAAAACAGTTTTCCTACTAATTCGATCATAAGATTGATAAGTGAAAGACCTAATATCTGGGTTTGTATAGTATATTCCGATCTATTTTCCAATCTGATAAGAGAGAGTAGGAGGGATAGGTATTTTATAATGACCGGTAGACCATAATTGGGCGAGTTTACATCCTTATCCAAAGGTTGATCGAGAGACTCTTCACTGATATTGTTGACAATTTCTTCTTGCAAATCAAACTCGCTTGAATTGTTACCCTTAGTAAAGACAAAATATTTCTTGATCTGTTCATCATCGATATACTTATCATTAATTGCTGTTAAATCAATAAATTTCAATTTATTGAACACTCGTATTGTGAGTTTTGTCAAAACATACTCTGCTCTCGATTTTAACTTATCTGATGCTTTTCTCCTACACACTATGAGTAGCGTTTTTTTCAATACTTCGTAGACTAGCATATCTGATAGACAATCACCACAGGAAGTTGTGACAATATATTGTAATAAGGTGATAACTTGGATCTCTGTTTCCTCATCTAGAGCCTGCAAGTTCGAATCACTTCCTAGATGAAGTAAGACTGAAACGGTATTCCTGAATGCACTTGAAAAGTTAATAGAGTTAGCATTTATTACTTGAAACACAAAGAATTTCCTGATTAATTCTAATGTCAATACCCTTATTGAATCTATCGCAGATCGTTCAGTTAATATATTTAGAAAGGGATTTAGTAGTTTGAGAGAGTCGACCGAATATATAGATGTAGCCCTGCTTAGTATATTTCTGACTTCGATCAAATCATGCAGAATCGAATCGTCACTTTCGTTTAATGTAATATTCTTTTGAATATCTGATGAAGTAATTTCAGAACCTCCCAGAAATTCATTACCACCACCTAATATCAATGCTGCTGCAGAGGACTTCATCCTCAATATTCTATTTTCCTTTCTGAACTGTATTATCAATTGAAGACATCCTTTCAATGCGATGGCAATTGGATCCTCTGCTATACAGGTGTCACTCAATTCAGTCATGGTGATGTGATATGGGGAGAGATAACGTGTTGAACTGTTACACAACCTTCGCTAAGGTTTTTGGGTTGAATTAATAAAAATATACGTGTACGTCTCCTCCAGCTACCACTTCAATATAAGTAGGCTTCCTGATATATGCAACAAAGTAATGGACAATAATACTGAAGGAGGAGATAATAGCGTCGCTTTAATACGATTAAGCGTCTTGTTGTTATTCAACTTTCTTCACTTTCTTCGAGATTCAAATCATTTTTCCCGTTCTGGCAAAAACTAGGAAGATATACTTTTATTGCCAAGGTCCTTCTTCGTACCGAGGAAGGATTGCTAGAAACAGGTCCGTTTCTCTCTATGTATATCGTTATTCACACATAACGGGCGATTATATAATGTTGGATCATTATGATTTGCATCCTAACTTGAGAATCATTATAAACTTTGACATTGCCTTAGTACGATTAGCTTACTCACTGCAATACTCGTGAGAATAGAAGGATACACATATTGAAATCGTATATATACATTGTAATTACGGCCAAAAATTGTATTTAGAATCTCTTAGTGGTACTACCCATATACTATGTTGTTCTAAAACATTGATTTGAATCAGATAATCGTCTCCTGGCCAGGTCTATTGGAAATTTCCTGTTCGAGTCTTTTACATTTGAAATATTTCTTCACGATGGAAGAATTGCAACGGTCACCAGGTTTCGATGGTTGAAAGTGACACAATTCATCATCAAAGGCCAATTAAGCGATGTCAGGTATGAATCCGGGACAGGACTTCAGATTAGGCGAAAATGTCTTCTCTTACTTTGATATTACCATCGATGGCGAGAAGATAGGCCGTATTGTCTTCGAACTATTCACAGGTAAAGCACCTTTTGCTGCATACAACTTCTATCACACATGCATTGGTACCAAAATCCCAGGATACGATAAGACCATCTCTTATAAAGACAATTACTTTCACCGGGTTATCAAGAGCTTCATGGTCCAGGCCGGTGACATAGTCTACGGTTCTGGTGACTTCGAAAAGACAGATAACATTGGCAAAGGTGGTTGTTCTATATACTCAAAGGAGGAGGAATTCACTAAAGAATTGGAGATACCTTGTTATGGTAACTTCATGGATGAAAACATGGTGGAATTTACAGAGCCATTTTATCTGGCCATGGCCAACGCAGGTAAGCCAAACACAAATAGTTCCCAATTTTTCATTACCACATCTCCATCACCACATTTGAATGGGAAGCATACTTTATTTGGTAGAGTTATACATGGTAAGTCAATCATCCACGATATTGAGAATGTTGCGGTTGATTCAGATGGATTTCCTCAGAGATGCGTAAGGATCGAAGATTGTGGCATGTGGGATAAGTCAATGTCTATTCCATTATACAATGCTTCTAATGATCCTATTGGTAATGATATTTATGAAGAATATCCAGATGATGATAGACACTTTAATTCCGAGGATTTCGCCAAGGCTTTTGAGGTAGCCAACATCATTAAGGAATCAGGTACATTATTGTTCAAAAAGAAAGACCTGAAAAATGCATTATTCAAGTACAAAAAATCTTTAAGATATGTTAACGAGTTTATCCCAGAGGAGACATTAGATAAGGACCATAACGAAAAGTTTACCAACTTAAAAATGAAGCTTTACCTAAACTTATCTTTAACTTTGATACACTTGCAAAGATACGATGAGGCAATGACCTACATTGGGTTTTTGTTGGATATGGAAAACGTCCCGGCGCTCGATCAAGCAAAAGCATTTTATAGAAAAGGTAACTGTTATTTGGCTAAAAAGAGATATGAAGAAGCATTGAAGGATTATAAAAAGTGCAAGAGTTTTAATGACGACAAGGCAGTAGATGCAAAAATTGAGCATGTAGAGAGTATATTGGAAAAGAAGAAAGAAAAGACGAAAAAAAGTCTATCCAAATTCTTTGAATAATTAAATATCCTATAGATCAGGTCCTATTATGGTATATCGTAGATTAGATATATGGACACAGCTAATATGTATTAACAATTGAGTATAGTTATTTCACTACATAAAATCATCTAGTAGATTTTTCGGTGCAGCAGGAACCTTGGCTTGTTGTTTCTTTGATGGGGTTGTAAATTTATCCCATGGACCGTTCTTCTTCGTTTCCGAAGAAACTGGAGTTTGTCCATTTGAAGACTCTGGGGTATTGTTTGCATTATTTATTTCCTGTGAATTAGTTGTAGATCCAGGTTCGCCGGTAAAGCTATCTAATATGCTTTTTGATTCATTAGATCCTGTAACAGGTGTCGGCGGGGTCATAAACGTATGCAATAAATTTGGTATTTGATCAGATTTTCCTTTTTGAGGAGCAACTAAAGAAACGGAACTTTCGCTTTTACCCAGAGTATTATTATCAAACCTATCAAACAGACTTGGGCGTACTCTCACTGTTGATTCTGGTTCTTCAATGAGTTGTTTGGAACCGGTAGCTTGTGCTGAATATTCAAACTTCTTGGGGAGATTTTCTGCCTTATAAATAAACGCCCAATTTTTTACCAGAGCACCGGCCAAATAATTGCAACCCATCCTACAAAGAATATCTGCACTTCTGAGTACTAGTCTGTATTCTATTTTTAAGCCTAATGCGACTGATCCTACAAAATAATTGAGATTTCTCGTTCTTAAGTTTTTATACAAGAACAATAATGCAGGGTCTTCTACTAAAAAAGACTTGTTGATCAATTTTTCCTTTGGTATCAAAAGATTGTTGTCCTCTAGGTCAATTGGTTTGGTAACTAAGGCCTTTATGGCAACATCTTGTTTTCTTAATTTCCAATAAATAAAGCTTGTTAGCCATTTGTCACTTTCCATTAGTGCCGTTGGGAGTAATTGGGTTTTTAACAGATCACCTAATACTGGGCCATTATCACCCTCGTATACCCTACAGACTGCAATTGCCAAATCCATATCGTCAACTTGTTTACAGAGAACGTTCACACAATCCTTCAAGGAGCTACCTAGGAGAAAGAAACTTGCTGCATCTAAATAGCGATGTTTGCTCATTAATGCGAAGGCGTTTTTCAGCGCTGCAGTCCGCCATCTTGGTTGAGAAAAATCGTTACTCAGGAACTTTATCATTTTTTGTTGTTCAGAGTTACCTATACTAATCCTCCATAGGCTTAACAATATCTGTTTCTTCTTTAATGCCAAATAAAAAATAGAACAGCGGGATGGGTCTCTTTTTTCATGATTTGAGAATTCATATTTTGCTATGTCTTCAAATTTCTTTATCAGATGTTCTTCTTTTATCCAGTACGATATTTTGTATTCTTTCGCATTATCCCATGATTTTATATGACTATCAAAGATTGAAAGCAATAGAGTCTTATTATTACAGTGCAACGCCCATGAAACATCTCTCATTAGGAGGCCTTTCTGTACCTGTTTATGTGACTGAAATAGTTTGACACCTAGTAAGAACCGAATGCCATTGTGATCTAGAACATTTTGATTAACCATTATATCTTGCACTGCTTCTATGACGATAATTAATGTGATCTGTTGGTGACGGGTCAGGTACGGTAAAGTGATTTTGGTCAATTGCTCAGAGAGTGCAGTTGCAACAATATTATCAAATTTAGGATAAGGATCTGGAAATTCTTCTATCGGATAATCTTTGTCTCTGTAGACAAAAAATTTGCTATTATCAATACCCAAATCAGAGGGTAAGTCAGTAATAATATTCTTGGATTCGAGATCAATTTTCCTCAATTCCAGGAATAACCTCAGAAGCAGTTCTTTTACCAATTGAATTTTACTGGCATATATGGCTTGAATTAGGAACTGTGGATGATAAACAGGTAAAGGACCGTTTAAAACACTGTTTAAATGAAGGATATCGTTTGACAGTATTTTCCTTGAGCCGATGGATCTATGAGTAAAAGGATCGTTTAAATCTAACGATTTATCCTTAATATAGAGTTGATTGCCTGAAGCAACTACAAATATCCCATTTTTGAGCCAAATAGAATCCCCAATAGTATGTGCTGTATGCGACGTAATATCTATCTTTTCAATAGGCAAATAGCTTGGCATATTGTTGGTATAGTCATACCTTAGTTGGGTATATAATAAGGCGAATCCAGTGAAACCAACCGATACTATACTTTGCCCCATTTGCGTGTTGGTCCAGTCAATATCTTTGATGTTTTCGTCAAAACTTTCCTCGTACTCTAGAACACCACTATCAAGATCCCAAAAGGACATAGTCTTACAATCGGACGTGACGACACATAATTTTCCAGTAGATGAACCCCTGACGAACCGAGCATTACTAATCCCGGTATTCAATTCAGAGGCAACTTTCCATTTGACTGTTTTATTTTCGTAGTTCACAATTGCCTTTAGCGTTTTAACTACACCTTTCTCGGTTATGAGCGATATTAGAGGTCGGTCACTGAAAAAAGTCGGGTGAACAGGGTCAATCGTCGTAATTTTGTGGATTTTATCATTCTTTTCTCTTGTATGGATATCTAATCTCTCTGAAACAACCTCGGTAATACCACGTTTCAAGGATACCTCGAATGCTCTTACTTTCCCATCTGAATATACAAGGGCAACAAAATGGCGCTCATGACTATGTTTGGCCTCTGGTGTATTAAGCATTAGGACTGGATGGGTTGTGCTGTCCTTTATGATACTGTTATCAGTCTCGAGCCTGTACGTTGCTCGAAGAATAGATTTCTTGGCGTTATGAAGAGGATCCGGTGGACATTCCCATGCCTGCAGTTGGAAATCCTCTAGGAGGCATATCACCAAATTCCCCTTTTCATGAATTACAGACATTTTAATTGGCTTTTCTGTTCTTATTATATTTTTTAGGCTTAAGGTGATACCACTATCGCGCCCTAGATCCTGAGGTACCCATATACAATTTTCAGAAAATCTCGATAGCGTCAACAAAGCTTCACCGTCACTACTCCTCTCCAATATTTGAATTGATTTGTTGTGGCCGGTAAATTTATGCTCTAGATGTATGAAAGAATCATCAGATGGAGGATTCTTGATCGATTGGTTGAGAAAGTTTGGAATATTGATTAAAGAATGTCTGATAACCCCCTGAATATCGTGGATAATCAATGAGGCTTCTACTTTTGACTCGTCGTAAGGTTGTAACTCTGCAAAATACAAGAATTCTGGGTTCGTTACGAAGGTCGGGTGTCTTATATTTCTCCCATGTAATTGAAGTTTCACCATCGGTTTGGGTGGATTTGTGGATGAATTCTCCAATGAAAACACATCGAAGGTGTCATTATCGCCGCCAATTATGACGATGTCTGGCTTGTGTCTTATAAAATAACGAAATTTCTCTCTGAATTTGTCATTACTCTTTTCATTGGATAGTATCTTGTCAATTATCCAATTGTCTAGGATGATGCAAAATTTCTGTTTACCAGAAAGTTGTAAAGTCCCCCAGTTTTGCACTGTTATCTGCGTCGTCTCTGTTTCGAAGCATGCCCACATTCTTAAGACCTTGTCAGAACATAACGAGTACAAAGTATTTGTTGGCTTTAAGTTGGAATGTGATGAGGTTGAGGATCGAGAGGTTGTGTAAATACTCTTAAGTCCCCTCTTCCACCTTACCATCGTAACCGGTTTAGGGTGTGATAGTAAAGTGAGGTTAAAGATCACTTGCTCTCCACTTATCGAAATTCTCTTCCATAGTTTTACAGTGGTATCGTACTTCCCGAAGCTAGCAATTAATTGTGAATCCTCGGTCATGGTGACGTAGTATACAGGCTTGGCTTGCTTCTTGTTCCACTGTAATATCGGATTGTACTCCCCAAATTCGTCCCTGACTTTCCAGAAAGAAAGATAATCAGATCCAGCCACTATCTCGTTCTCGCACCCCCACTTCATGCAATTTATCCGTGAAGCATCGTGGTATATCTTGCAGCAAACACTCCACTTGGGATTCTTCATCACCTGATGGATGGGCTTGTATATATGTATCGTATCCCCAACGGCTATCGCGATAAACCCATTCTCCGGGTTGATATCCACCGCATTACAATCCTCCTCCAGGTATATAGTCTGCAATCTTGTGAACTTGTTGGACAGAATGATCAGGTTGTTGCCGGAACAGTACGCAAAAATAGTGTGTTCCTGCCAGTAGCACTGACAAATCGACTGCTGGGTATCATTGGGCCGGCCTGGTAGGAAGTTCAGAGACATTACCAGCTATATGTATGTCTTCTTGCGTATTGTAGAACTGAGAACGCAAGTGCCTTGAAATAACGGAGTCCGATGTTTAATGTTTATATTTGATATAAGGAACTAGCATCTTTATCCCCTTTCTTCGACGCTCGAAACACAGATGCATCTGCGGTTATATATATAGAGGTGTATATTGCTACTAGATACTGCCGTGAGAGATGCCTGCCAGTTGCAAAGACCAGAAGATGGCTGTCGCCATCTGCCTACAAAGATCCCCTTGCGTGATGCTGGACAGACACACGCCCCAGGAGTGCTTTGAGAACCCGAAACTGAACAAAGACTTGCCAGAGCTCTGTATAGCACAGATGAAGGCGTTTCTGGATTGCAAGACTGGGATCATGGACATGTCGAAGCGGATGAGAGGTAACGCCCCGCTGTCGACGGGAAAGTACGATCAGCAGTATGAGAACCTGTGTAAGGGAAACTTCGACCCGCGGGAGGAGATGAGGAAGCTTGAGATGCTGAATAGTGAGAAGAAGGAATGATGTGGTTGTAAATAGTGATTAGTCTAGCTAAAAGCATGTATAAATTGGGGATGTCAAAGGGTCTCTCGTCTCCCTAAAAGTATCCGGTGGGTTTTTAAGAGGAATGCCCCAGGGTTAGTTTATTTAACCTATGTGGACCACTTGTAAAGTTTAAGGCTGGCTGTTTTTGCCTACTTATTACCTGTTTAGGAAAGGAGATACGAGAGTAAGGAATACGGCTATGAAATTTGTCAGTTCTGAATAAAATGACACCCAAAATAATTTCCATCTAATGTTAGAGTCCCTTCAAACGAATATATGATCATTATATCGCTATGAATCAGGATGAGGCTTCGCGTGAGGACGTAAATGAGCAAGAAGTGTTGCAAAAAGAGCTAGGTCTAGTCAACGTTGTCTCGCAGCAGAGTCTGGAAAATAAAATAGGGAATGACGTACAGACTTTGACGAAACAGAAGCTTGTAGAACAAGAAGAAGCTAGACTCGAGCGCGCTACAAATTTGTTGGAGAAGCTTGTTTCAAGTAGGAAATATCTGGAAAGGAAACGCCACAACGCCACACGGATATCGGTGAGGGCAAGACTCAAAGAACAAATCGATGACTTGAATAATGGTGAAATTAGCAATGCCAAGAGAGACATCCGAGATATCAAATTGAGATTACAGGAGATAAATAAAGAGAATGATACAGGCGGCTCAGAGGGGAAGAGCAAAGGCAACGACGATGGAAGAAAGGTAGGTGAGTCGGAGAGAGACTTTCTAATCAGAACAGGTAAGATCACTGCTTTTGGTTCTGCTGCTGGGTTTACATTGGATAAGGAGAGTAGCACTGAACCGGAATTAGATCGATCCGATTCTGTGAAGAGGGAAAGTCTCAGACATCTAAGTGAGGCTAGCGAGCAAATGATCGAAAATATGACCTCAGAAGAAGAAAGTGGTTCACATTCGAATGCAGCTGACTCAGACTTCAAAGAAGAGAATGAGGAGCAAGATGTACCAGAGGAGGAGGAGGAAGGGTATGATGTCGAAGATGAGGCAGAATCTCTGATATCTAAGCCGGGGGCCACTAAGGACGACGGTGACGAGTATTATTATCAAAAAAGATTAAAGAAATGGATAGAATCTAGATCGAAGGATCGGAAAATAGATAAGAACCCTGATCTTCCCGAATGGAGGAAACCACATCCACATATTCCAGATGCAAGATTAAACGATACTTTTAAGATACCTGGGGAAATACATTCTTTGCTATTCAATTACCAAAAAACTTGTGTTCAATGGTTGTATGAATTATATCAACAAAATTGTGGCGGTATTGTAGGGGATGAAATGGGTTTAGGAAAAACTATCCAAATCGTCGCCTTTCTGGCATCGCTACATCATTCTGGTTTACTGGATGGACCCATCCTTATCGTATGTCCTGCAACCGTCATGAAGCAATGGTGTAATGAATTGCATCACTGGTGGCCACCATTCCGTGCCATTATTTTACATTCTATGGGAGCTGGTATGGTAGGAAATAGAAAGAAAATCAGCGAAGACGAATTGGAAGAAATGTTGATCAATTCAAACCCAAATGAATTGTCATACGAGCAACTTCAAGACTCCAGTAAATTGAAATCAAATTTTGAATCATCAGCTACAATGGATTCTTTAATAAATAAAGTTATCTCTGATGGTCATATTATTATCACAACCTACGTGGGTCTTCGTATACATGGCGATAAGCTTTTAAAGGTGAATTGGGCGTATGCAGTTCTTGATGAAGGCCATAAAATTAGAAACCCCGATTCGGAAATCTCATTGACATGCAAAAGGATAAGAACACATAATAGGATCATCTTGTCTGGTACCCCAATACAAAATAATTTAAACGAATTATGGTCTTTGTTCGACTTTGTCTACCCAGGGAAACTGGGCACATTACCTGTTTTCCAACAGCAATTTGTAATGCCAATTAATGTGGGCGGTTATGCTAATGCAACAAACATTCAAGTACAGACCGGTTATAAATGCGCAGTGGCACTCCGAGACTTGATTTCTCCCTTTTTGCTCCGAAGAGTCAAGTCTGATGTTGCTAAGGATTTACCTCAAAAGAAAGAAATGGTTCTTTTTTGCAGATTAACCAAATATCAAAAGCATAAATATCTTGAGTTTCTAAATTCAAATGAACTTACCCAAATTAAAGGTGGAAAGAGGCATGTATTATATGGTATTGATATTTTGCGAAAAATCTGTAATCACCCAGATCTTCTAGATAGGGATGCCCTACAATATACCCCTGGTTATGGGGATCCAAAACGGTCAGGTAAAATGCAAGTGGTAAAACAATTACTTCTTTTATGGCGTAAACAAGGCCATAAAACTCTGCTTTTCACACAATCAAGACAAATGCTAGATATTCTGGAGAAATTTGTTTCAGTCAATGACCCCGACATGTCGAACATTCGCTATTTGAGAATGGATGGGACAACCAACATTTCTAAACGTCAGGATTTGGTGGATCAATTTAATAATGAGGATTATGATTTGTTTTTGTTGACGACTCGAGTTGGGGGATTGGGTATCAATTTAACTGGGGCAAATAGAATTATCATTTTTGACCCAGATTGGAATCCATCAACCGATATGCAGGCAAGAGAAAGAGCTTGGAGAATTGGTCAGAAAAGAGAGGTATCCATTTATAGATTAATGGTTTCGGGAACGATAGAGGAAAAGATCTATCACCGCCAGATATTCAAACAATTCTTGACCAATAAAATCTTAAATGATCCACGACAAAAGAGATTTTTCAAGATGAATGAATTGCATGATCTATTCACTTTAGGTGGAGATGATGGTTTAGCCACTGAAGAGATGGCGAATGAAGTAGAAAAACACACAGAAAAATTGAAGCAGTCAATTACAGACGAAGGGGACGATCTAGATCATGTAGTAAGTATTGCTGGTGTCTCGAAACTAGAAAGTTTCTATAATGGAAAAGAACAAAAGGAGAATGCTAAAAATGATGATGAAAGGTTAATAGAAGGGCTGTTAGGTGGGAGCAATAGCAATCTCGAAAATGCTGTCACGCATGAACAAGTTGTGGGTTCTCATATGGCATCATCCAAAATGGTTACAAATGAGGCTCAGAGATTGGCTGAAGAAGCTGTAGATGCCCTTAGAAAATCTAGAAGAGCCACAAAACAATTTGAAATTGGTACTCCGACTTGGACGGGCAAGTTTGGTAAAGCTGGGAGAGTAGTGAAAAAGAAGAGAAAAATTGGGAAGAGTAAACTAGTTGCGTCTGAGGAAATTTTAGGTAATATTCAAAAAGCTCGTCAAGAAAGTGAAAGATTGACAAACTCAGATATTAAAGAGGATACACAGACTCAAAATAACGAGAAGATTTTGGAAAGAATTGAATCTTATTTGGGTCACTGTGCCAATTACTTTGCATCTTCTGCGGATATTCTCTCATATTTGGGAGTCAATATGCAAGACAAGCATGATGTAATTAAAATCCGTGCACTCTTGAAAACCATTGCAACGTTTGACAAGAATGAGCGAGGTTGGTACCTGGATAAAGAATTCCGGCTTTCTTGATTTCCGATTTTATAAACTTTCTTTTATTTTAATGAATATATAGAGATAAGGAACTATTCATTGAAAAATAAACAAGATCTGAGTGACTTTTTTCATATTCCAAAGAAACGACAGGGCAAACACGTTTAAGTTATTAGTTTCAATATGATGATCTGGTGTCTCATTGATTTATAAAATCTTGCCTAATTATATAAGTTTGATTATATATCCATCCCAGGTTTGATATGGTGAGTCAGAGGCGATCATGTCAGGCCAAAAAAATTAGGAAAAAGTCATCGGATCATTTGATCTCAAAACCTTGTGATTCTGTAATCGCAACTAAAAGTTTATCTTTTAATACAGAGGCTGACCCATAGTCACATAATGCTAGCTCATTAAAACAAGTATGTGCCATGGGTAACGAATCATTAGTAACGGATCTTAACTTGCTAATCTTAAAGGGTAAGGTAGAAATACCTGTGGCAGGCACCCTATCAGATCCTGTTACAAACTGAAGAAATTGACTTTGAATTTTACGCTCCCAGCCATTAATTATTGCCCAAAACCAATCGATAACTTCTGAGTGATCAGTAAATCCATTCACATATTTAGTTGCCGAACGTAGCATGTCAAAATCGTATTTCTTTTCCTGTTCATCTCCACAAACTAATCTCTCGAGCTCTTCTGAGTTAAATAATTTTATTGAATTACAACCTGCAAAGACACGATCAAAACCCTTCATAAACTGAGTAAATGGCAGTTCAATCGAGGTCTTCATATAGTATTTGACCCATAAGTTAACATACATTTGTCTGTTACTTGTAGTAACTGATTTCAAAGAACCATCTTTACACAAGTTCACATTCTTATATTTTGGTTTACCATTCTTTCTAGTTTTAGCCTTAGTCACAGTAGTTTCAAAGGTTAAACAAAATACCTCCTCGAAATCTGTACCTGTATAATTGAGTAGCTTCAGTAAATTAGTACCTGTTTGTGGATATAATTCTAAGTAATCAGTGAATGTCAGAGGTTCGTTACACATCTTCTTATAGAAGGCATTAGGGAATTTCAAATCTAAAATTACTCCATTAAATATAGCGAGGCCTAGAACCACTCCAAATAAGAAATAAAGGCCGTCAGTATCGCCAGAGGAATCCCTCCCCTGTATATCTGGACTAGCAAACCAAGTCAATCTGCTTTCTGGGATAGAGGCAAATAGAGTATTTTTGCTGGTAAATAATTCCTTAGTTAATAGCATAAACCATTCCTTCCGTAAACCACCGGCATCAATACCAGGTTCATTCTTGAATTCCACCCTCAATGACTTCAGCAAATCACCTTGATGTTGCTTAATAGCGTTTAATGAATCAGAAACAATAGCGTCTCTTCTGACTTTTATCTTCAGATAGACAGAAATGGTTTTTCCTTTATCCAAAGAATCCAAAAATGCCATTTCTGCCTCATACTCCATGATTTTTTTGGTCTCAAACTCCATAATAGATATCTTGACACCTAATGAAAGGAGAAACGGGTACCAACAAAAAGAAAACATCTTTGCGGGCCTTTCTTCAGCGGGAATAAGATTTTCTAACCTTTTTTTGACCTCTAATCCTTTCCAATTATCAAAATCCTCCCTAAACTCAACAAAGTCTAACATAGTATTATAAAATTTATCAATCGGTAATCGATCATTTCTATATTGCTTCGCTTCGTTAGCGCCCCTCTTTGTGTTGACAAGACAATAAATCATCATTAAATTCGCTGCAGTAGCAATATGCCAGTTGTGTTGATATTGATAGCTTCTTATCCGTGATTTTTTCCTCTTGAGATCACCAATCTCGCGTAATGACTTTGACTCCAAAGAATCAGCATCCCCATCGTCATCTTCTCCTGGCAACGATAACGAGGATCCATTAACGTTTGAAATATTGTCTACAACAGGATTGATCAGTGATAACCTATGATTTTGTTCCTGATTGTGCTGTCTATGGTTATGACGATGAGTTCTTCTGTGTGCATTATAATCTGAATAAACTTTTGAAAGTTGGTAAGTTATATAAAGATTAATCGTTTCAACATGATATGCAAAGGTTTCAATGGGGAGATATTTTAGGTAAGACAGATATAATTTATGATTTTTGGCTTCGAGTGCATTTGAAAGATAACCAATACATCGTTTTGCTAACTCATATGCCACTGCTTTTATTTGAGGAGATTCGAACGAGTCTTCCTCTTCCTTTAAAACCAGGCAACTTCTAATTGCCGGATTTTCCCAAATGATGAATATCCATCGATACCTTTCAATATGCTCTGACGGTTTTTTTAATATATCATTGCAGGCACAAATCATTCTATAAAATGGCTTCCTTGTAGGTAACTGCATAATCATCTCATAACACTCCCGTAGTTCATCTAAGTCTATGAAAAGAGGACTATGTACGTTGTAGAAGGATCTCTCTAAAATATCGACATCATGGAAACATTCGGTCAAGTAACGACTCACCGGTTCGAATTTCTCGGAATGGTGGTTACCATTTTCAATATCATCCCTGAGCCTCTTGTAACAATTGTTTATTAAGAACAGTAATTGCTTCTTGCTATATATTTTGGTATCATCATAACTGGGGACAGGAGAATGCTGAAATCCCCTTTGTTTGTTTAAATGATTTTTTGTATTACAGATACTGCATTTGTACTTCGTCAATTCGATCGTTATCCTTACTTTCGCCCCGCAACAAGAACAGATATTGATATCTTCTTTCTTTTGCTTCTTCTTCGTTTCATCAGTCTGGGGTTTTACAACATTCTGCTTCGTACTCTTCACTTGTTTTGGTGGGGGTTTCGAGATTATCTCGATGGAAGGTTTGCTCTTCGATTTCTTTTCCCTGGAGAACAGAAACACCATACCTTCACTTTGACCCTATAGCGTGGAATTTGGGGACAGTTTCTGCAATTGTGGGTGTGGCCAAGAGAAAATAGAGGAATACCAAACACAAATCTTGTCAAGTCACAAATAATCTCTCATTATTCCCAATATTTTCAACATCTGATATTGAAAAGATCACCAACCCCTATCAATCAATACAGAGCACTGACATCCTGACTCCACTACCGTTGATGTACTGTATCTCATAGGTTTCTATACTGATGGTGGATGTGATCCTGAATGAATTGACAGCTTCCACTAAGTTTATCAACGCACACAGCAAACACGATGGTGGCAAGGACATAATTGTGATCGAGCAGTGTGCTATCAAACTTCTTAGCGATAAATCTGACGAGTCTTCTTTGTCCCTTATCAATCTCAAGCAGACACTCGGTTATAACAGAGCCTCCCTTTACTACTATGACCCCATCCATGGCAAGGAATATTTATTTCTACTCAAGAATAATGGTGATCTCGAAATAGTGAACGATAATTTAGAGACAGTTGATTCCCTACAGACTGGTATTCCACAAGACTTAGGGAAATATACGGCCTTTCGATTGGATGATCTTAATAGACGCCTTTACGTCAATCTGGAAACCTCTGCAATCCATTGCTTTGAGTTGACATTGGAGAAATCAGGGCTTAAATTTAGTCGTAATGCTGATATTCAACAGGGAATCATTTATCAGTTCTCTGGTAAAATTTGTAATATGGATTTCTGCTCTAATTTTAACGCCTATTCAAGCGAAGAGTTCGACACGATTGCCGTTTTACTAAAGGATGATTATTCACCTAATGTATACTTTCGGGCCATTTATCGCATAACCACCAAACAAAATAAACTGAATAAGAAATGGACGCTATTAATTCCCAATCTAGACATATTATTTCGGAAGGAAGAATATCAGAATGGGTTTAGTCAAATCAAAGCAGTCTCAAATGTGGGATTTTTTGTTTTCACATCTCGGGGTATAATATTCCTTACGCTGCCTAATGGTCCTCAGAATCTAATTGATAATAATATAATCAATGACTTCTATCTCGATGAAAACCTATTTTGCACTATTAACACGAATACAGATTACTGTAAAGTTCAAGTTCTCAGTAACATAAGCGAAAAACAAGTAAGATTTGATATCCTTACATCTGAAGGTACACATATTCATTTACAGTTTAACAAAGTGGCGGAGGGAGAAGATAAATACATCTTCTATTGGGAAAAAGAGGTAAATTTTATAAAAAATTACATCCCTTCTCACTTCGTGTCTAGCAAGGATATTGATTTATCAAAGAATGAGGTTATCCTTTTATCAATGAATTACACTGAATATGTTTTACTTGTTGGCGCCCGGTATCTCATTACAGGACCCTTATATGGAGAGTCAATTTGGAAAACCATTCAGTATGATGAAGGAAAGAACCTCTACTCCGCACATTCAGGCAGCGTATTGAACGATTTCGTCAATTGTGGCGTTGATGGATCTGGGTCGACATATTTTGAAAGTTACTGGCCACCTTTATCAAGATATTTCACTACGACGGACAGCGATACTCATTTTCACGAGGACGAAACAACAGTACACAGTCATATCTATAAAATACCCATTCGAAATGATCCCAGAGAAAATTACTGTACCATTAGTTCAACTGGAACAGTTTCTTGGAGTAATAATTCTGATAGTTTTAAAATCCCAGAGTTTAATATATCAAAGAACTACTTATTAGATAGTATCTTAATGGAAAATGGAGATAATATTACATCATTAGTGACTGAAAATGAGGTAATAATCTTGAAGAATTATCAGGAAATCATACGGAAAATTAAGTTGAAAAACATTTCTGTTGTGCTTAACTCCATTTTATTGCATGGAATGGGTAAATCAAATACCTATTGCATATGGTTGACAGATCTCCACGGCAACATCTTTATTATTGATTTTGATACTGGAGAAATAGTTGATAAATTTCGATTGCATTACAAGGCTCTTAAGTTATCTGAATCTCCTGAAAATCATATGTGTCATTGGGGTCCGTTGATATACAACAGCCATATATTAATTGTTGTTCTCTTTGATACAATACAGGGGAAATACGATTTTGTACCCTTACTGGGAGCTCCTCTAATCGAAACCTTAAAACCACATCCTAAACGTCCTGATGTGCTTCTTTTGAACGGTACGCATATATTGCAACCAAGAAGAGGCGAAATATCCGATATATCACCACGCCAGGTGTACCTTCTGGACAAGATTCAAGTTTTCAAATTCATTAGATTATCTCCCTGTTCACCTTATCTAATTTGTATTGGCTACGAAGATGAGAGTGGAGATTCTTATCTCTTTTTATTTGATTTAAACCAATCTAAAATCGTCGATAAGATTAATCTATCCTCCCAGTATTCTCAAGCGCTTATTACTGATATTGCCTCGATTCCATATGACAATCAGATTTTCAATACTAGAAATGAAACGAAAAATTACGCTGAACAACTTTTATTGGACCAATGTTTTATTGTGTCATTGAATTTTGAAATTGCCGAGATTGAGGACAAAGATAATCTACTGTTATATATATTGGATGAGGATACAGGCAAAATATTATTCAAAAATGGTATCAACACTCATAACTCCATAACCTGTATTAGCAATTATATCAACGAGTATTTCCTTGTTTGTGGTGACATCTTAGAAATCTATCAAGTTAATTATTCTCTCAACTGGGATTCCTTTATTATTAACAGTGTTTCGACGAAATTTAGACTGAATGGTATAATCACCAAAGTTACGAAGGAAAACATGGAGGAGAAAAAGACGAAGCTCCTCATGCTAGATATCATGAAAGGATTCAAAGAAGTCAACGTACGTTATTTGGGGGAAGAACAGGATATAAAGTTTGATTTCGAAAGTGTCTTAAGTTCAGAAGAACATGCTGTTGTAAGTGATATTTCGGGGAATTGCATAGTCACAAATTTTGATATGGTGCGTATTGACAGTAATAGATGGTATATAGCTGGGTTGGACAATGATATTATACGAATCTATTATTACGATAGTAAAACCGAAGACTACATCATGACTGAATTTAAATTACCTGACCAAATAATCAGTATCAACGGCACCCTCGATCCCAGGTTCCATTATCATAACTCGATGGGAGCGTACAAATGGGGGAAATACACAAAATTATTTGTTATCTCTACAACAAATAATGGGAGCTATATGATATTAACATCTGATGCGGGTATCGAAATATCAAAGGTTGAGCAAATGAGACTAAAAGACCAATTGTATTATACCAGCGATGAAGTAGACGATGAGGAGGAAGAGACGGAAGATGAAGCTGAAGACGAAGATGGACAGTTGAGATTAATAGACAATAGAATAGTTAGAAGAGAATTTTTCTAATGAAAGGAGAATATATTTTTAGTTAAAAAATATACAATATGAAGGTATATATCTATTATACATATACACCATCAGAGGGATAAAAGATGGAACATTCAATTCAAGTATACTTAAATCAACAAAGTTTCAATCTTGTCCTTGACGGCATAGATTTGGTTCTTGATGGCAGAAGCGTCGTTGGTGGTGATAGAAGCAGCAATGACGGGTCTGGAAACACCACAGGCTCTACCTAGAGCAGCTCTAGATGGAACGAAGACGTAAGGAACGTTCTTATCTTCACATAGTAATGGCAAATGTAGTAAGATTTCGATTGGTTCACAGTCAGCAGCCATGATGATGAATTCGGAAATACCACGGTTCAAAGTTTTGGTGGTTTCGTTGGCACCCTTCTTCAATTGTCTCAAGTTAGCAGCTTGTTGGACGACATCCAAGATTTGTTGGGATAGGGCGGTGTCGGCTAATGGGAAGGCCTTTGGGTTTGGAGTGGCAGACATTTCTTGTAAGTGAGTGGGATGGATTATTCAAGTTCCTTGCAACGGGGTGGTATACTTCTATATGTGTAATAGAGTAAAAGCTCGCTTGAATGGTGTTCTAAAGCAAAGAGTGAAGGGTAAAACTTCGAGATAAAGTAGTTAACAGGAGCTGAGATGCGATGAGCTCGAAAATTTTTTACTATTCTAAATATTTTTTCAAATCTCGTGCAAAGTGACCAGAATTTCTTTTTCCTTTGCGCTCCAGAGAATATTATTCATTCAGATAATACAGTTAATTAATACTTCAGTGGGTGTGTCATTTCCAAAACAGCCCTCTTGGAATAGTTTCATAGGGGCCAAGAGGCCGTGTCTAACACTGTTTGGTCTTAACCAATACATGAGTGATTAGCTATAATACTGCTTACAGGAAAATCATCGAACAACATAGTTGAATCTTTGGGAAAACCTTGCATCTCTCGAATATCCCTTCGATCTCTGAAATGTTAGAGGATATTTATGTGTCTTTTAAAACCTTACTATCCCTCTCGCACTTTTCTCAATAATAAAAGTACAAATATCTTGAATATGGGAACAAGTTGCCCTATGGTGCATTACCTGGTGCATCTATAAAACAGCAACCATTCTCTTGACTCTTCCCAATGTTACAGGTACGATAGCTTCAAATATAAACCAGTCTCATTTGTAAAATCTAAAAGGATTTACCTCATCTATGTCCAAAAGTACTGAAACGACGAGACTTTCTCGATAGAGGCATGCGAGGGTAGTAAACTTCACAATTAAAGGACTTCCAAGTAACTTAGCGGTAACAACAGGACCTCAACAGCACCCAACCAAGCAAGGGAGAGGAGACAGTGGCTGTTCACGGTGCCAACGCTGTGTGACACGACCTGCGGCGTCATCGGGAAATCCACGTGATTCCGGCTTTTAGTGGATTACCGCATTTTGATTTGCAGTCGATGGAGCCCTTGACCTTCAACTCCACTGGTTTATTGGTGGTAAAGGGCGTCTATCGATCAGGTACTCTGGTGAATCGGGGGAAATACAACGGTGCGTTTGACTGGAAGTAATGTCTGCAAGTTATATTCCGCTTGTCTCGTCTGGTAAAGGTGATCCGCAAGATGGCGCTTCCTCTAACGAGACTGAAATCCAGCACTTCAATGATATAGTGATCCCAGAGACCGCCAGCTTTGACCAGTTTATTACTATTGATAAAGTTGCGGAAGAAAACACTCCCATACCGAGTACGTCTTCCACCCTACTAAGGCCGAGAAATAATGATTCTCAGCTGTATATGGACTCAAGGTTTCAATTGTACAAGAGAGTTGTGTGGGATAAATGTAAGACATTCATTACTTTAACTACCATTGCCATCACCATTGGGTATTTTGCCGGGTTTATACAGATATTCACCGAAACGCTAGTGAATTGGAAGACGGGCCACTGTCACAGAAACTTTCTTTTAAATAAATCCTTCTGTTGCACGGAGTCTATCTTAGAGCCCTTCCTGTCTCCCAACGAGAACAATGTGTTGTCAAAGAGACAGGAGTTAGAATGCATCCAGAATGGAGTCTGGGTCGAGTGGTCAGGCGCCGTGGGACCATTTCTCATATTCATAATACTCTCTGTAGTGTTCGCCACGATAAGTACCCTCCTGGTGAAGTACGTGGCACCAATGGCTACAGGTTCTGGTATTTCAGAGATTAAAGTGTGGGTATCCGGGTTTGAATACAAGTCCGAGTTCCTTAACGGTGTCACCTTAATCGTCAAGAGTATTGCTTTACCACTGGCGATCTCTGCTGGGCTGAGTCTTGGAAAGGAGGGTCCCTCCGTACATTATGCAACATGTTGTGCCTTTGTGATAACGAAGTGGCTCCTGAAGGACCAACTGACTTATTCCTCACAGTTTGAATACCTGACCGCAGGCGGTGGTGCGGGTGTTGCCGTGGCCTTTGGGGCCCCGATCGGTGGTGTCCTGTTTGGACTAGAGGAATTATCCTCTGCGACTGATTTCAACGCGCAAACTTTATGGAAATCGTATTACGTCGCACTGATCGCCGTGACTACTTTGAAATGTATCGACCCCTTCAGAAACGGAAAGATTATTCTGTTCAACGTTACGTACGACAGGAACTGGAGAGTCGGCGAGATCCCCGTCTTCATCCTCCTCGGTGTCTTTGGTGGGCTTTACGGCAAATACATTAGTAAATGGAATATCTCGTACGTCCATTTCCGCAAGAGGTACTTGGCACACTGGCCCGTTCAAGAAATTGTCATACTAACGTTCATCACTGCTTTACTCTCGTACTTCAACGAGTTCTTGAAGTTGGATATGACAGAGAGCATGGGTGTGCTGTTCCACGAGTGTGTGAAGGACGGGACAGATGACGAATCCATCTTTGCCCACAGACTATGTTACTTGGACGAACACTCTGAGGTCCTCGAATTTCTGAAGATGTTTTTATCCCTGTCGTTTGCTACAGTGGTGAGAGCCGCTCTAGTGATTGTCTCGTACGGTGCAAAAGTCCCCGCGGGGATATTTGTTCCGTCGATGGCCGTGGGGGCTACTTTTGGCCGTGCTGTCAGCTTGATAGTCGAACGGTTCATCTCGGGGACAGGGGTGATCACACCGGGGGCGTACGCGTTCTTGGGGGCCGCAGCGGCGCTCTGCGGTATCACGAACCTGACGCTGACTGTGGTTGTCATCATGCTCGAACTGACCGGCGCGTTCATCTACATCATCCCGACGATGATTGTCGTCGCCATCACACGCATCATCATGAATTCTTCTAGCGTCGAGGGGATAGCAGACCAAATGATCCTCGTCAACGGGTATCCTATCCTGGAGTACGAAGTGGAGAAGGGCGAGACGGACTTCATGGAAGAATACACCGCGAGGGATATCATGTCCGTCGGGCTAGTGACGCTGAACGAGACGATGCACATTTCCGAGCTGGAGTCCCTCATCTACGAGGCGAACTCTGCGAAACTCGTCAACGGGTTCCCCATCGTCAAGGACAACGGGCCCGAGGATCCCGAGATGCGGTGTATCGGGTACGTCCTGCGCCGCCACCTTGTGAAGAAGCTGATGATGCAGGACATGAGCAGCACGGACGCGTCGCGGATCCGCGTGCACTTCTCGCCGCGTGAGGCGTTCACTCCCGACGAGAACAACATCAGTTTCGCGGACATCGTGAACGGGTCGCCCCTCACGGCGAAACCAGACATTTCCGCGGCGATGCTATTCCGGATGTTCAAACACATGGGTTGCAAAGCGGTTCTCATCGAGAAGTACGGGCTGTTGCGTGGGATCATCACCAGCAAGGACATCATGCGGTTCCAACGGTCGCTCTCGAGGGAGAAGTTCGGCCCGCAGTACGACTACAACGAGGGCCTGAACCAGCGCGTGTGGTCCCTGATACAGCCTGTCATTAGGAGGTTCGCGCCGTCTGCGTGAGTAACGCGCTACAATAGCTTTATACGTACATATATGTATATTTATATGTATATGTATATATGTATATATAGGTAATATGATAGAAGTAGCGTGCCTGATGTATATGTATGAACATCAATCTGAAAGAGAGGATGGCACAAGCACGACGCGGCGACACTGACTAGCAGGAGACGTCCTGGGTGGCTCTCGAGTTCAGCAACAAAGCGACAATCAGCCCGTACAGACCCAACACTTCGGCGAAAATCAGGATCAGGATCATACCGACGAACAGACGAGGCTGCTGCGAGGTACCCCTGACACCGGCGTCCCCGACGATCCCGATGGCGAACCCAGCGGCAAGCCCACTCAGCCCGACGGACAGACCGGCACCCAATTGGATGAAACCGGTGTACAGCGCCTGCTGTTGCCCGAGCGAGTAGCAGACCAGCACGGAGACGACCAGCCCGTAGATGGCGATGATACCGGCCATAATGACGGGGACGATGTTCTTGAACAGCAGGTCTGGTCTCAGGACACAGGTGACACAGATCCCAACCCCGGACTTCGCCGTCCCGTAGGCGGCACCGAAGGAGGTGAAGATGATGGCGGCGGCGCAGCCCATGGCGCCGAAGAAGGGCGCGTAGACAGGACACAATTCGGTAGGTACACTCATTTCGCAGGTAGCAGCAGGCGGATAGACAGCGGTGGTGGTGGATCTGGTGTCGAGAGGACAGGGTGCAACGAACAAGAGTTCGATATCTATCAACAAAATTTTGACAGTTTTTTCGGTGAAACGCAAGAAAAAAAAAACGTGACTTTTGACGCAATTTACTGCTACTATTTAATGTTAGTGTTATTACTGCTGCTGTTACGTGGCGACGTTCCCGTGGCGCCGGGGACCGCTACTTGGACCGCTTGAAGAAGCTCTCGATCGAGCCCTGCTTTCTGCGCGTCGGCGTGGGTTTTCTTGGCGGCGTGGCGGCAGTTCGCGTGCCCGTTCTTGCGGCGGGTTTCTTGGGCTGCGGTGTCGCTTGCTTCTTGGTGACCATGTATCCGTCGTCGTCGACGTACGTCGTGGTGTCTGGCTCTGCCACGCTTGCCGGCGGTTCGTCTTCTGGCGCCACTTTCGCCTGGGTGCGGGTGGTGGTGATCCCGAGGAGCGACTCCTCTGCCGTAGTATCGAGCAGATCTTCCAGGTCGCTTGCCGCAATGGGCTCGCTCTTGGCTCGGGACTGCGTGACGTTTTCGTCCCGCGATGCAATGTCAACTGGCGTCTGCTCGCTGTGTTTCGCTTCTTCTTGCTCCCCGGTCATGTCGACATCGCTCGCCTCGTCGTCCACAAACAGACTGTTCAGCTCTTGCATCTGTGCTTTCCTCTTCGGGTCGCTCTCCAGCAGCTTCTGCTTCTTCTGCACCTGCTCTTGCCGGCGCTCGTCTAGTTCCCGCTTCCGCTGGGCCTCCTTCTCCTCCCGGCCCCTCCGCATCTTCTCCAGAAGCGCAGTGGACCGCAGACCCATGCTCTTCTTCTGGGGCTTCGCATCGCTCGCGGGCGACGTCTCGGGGACAGTCTTCGCTCGGGGCCTGTGTGCAACGGCAGGTGTACTGCCAATCTTGGACGGCTGTACGCTCTGCGGTCTGCGAGTCTCGACTGGCGCTGCTCTTGCCTCCGTGGGGGGCCTCACCGGGGTATTATCCACCAGCGTATACGCGTTCCTGATCGGCAGGGCCCCCCTGGCGTCACTGGGCGTGTTCACCGGTACGAACTCGTCTATCGGGTTGAACGCGTAGATGAAGCAGTCCACAATACTGTCCCTGTCCGCGACGACGGCCGCGTCGCCCAGGTCGCCGACCACGCGCACACTGCCGTCCCTGTAGCAGCACACGATCACGCAGCTGAACTTCACGCCCGCGGTCGTGTCCCTGTAGAACTCGTACATGAGCTTCTTCGCCGCCGACGGGCCGACCTTGAACACGGCAGAAAGCTCCGTGAAGACCACGGGCTGCACCGCCGTGAACAGCCGCTCGTTGATGTACTCCGATACCGCCTCTTGGTCCGCCATGCTGTGGTTGTGGTTCCTGGGAGTAGCAAGTTGGGGTGTCTTGGGCCTCGAGACGTTGGCGATGGCCCCACTTTTCGATGTACGCGTTTTTGACACCTTTTTGGCGTCGTTTGGCGGTTATTGCTGGACCTGGACGCGGACCCTGGCGCGGGGCGTTGAGAGTGCCGTGGCGGCACTGTTGAGGTGTCCGTGGAGATGGGACGTGATTACGCATCTCATTGATACATGTATATATATTATAGAGTGATTTACCATGGAAGGGGTGTACGTGGGAGAAAACTTCACATTCGATCATTCTCCCTTTGCAAGTCGGGGCCATTAGAATTACCCATTGGAGGCCGTACCATTCTCCCCGTTGCAAGTCGTGAAATGGATTTACCCAATACCGTGAATTTGCTCTTGACAGTGCAATGCAGAATTGCAAGGAATATTTCCGTACTGGATGTGATGGTACGATGGCATAATATATGTTGGAATGTCTTCTGTGTGTCTGCTGGCATGGTATGAGTAGTAGTCTCCCCCCGTTAGAGACTTCACAACGCCTTCAGTAAATCTGTCACCTAAATGGGTCACTCCTAGGATCTGATGCTTTCACAGTGGAAAATAACTTCCCTGAAGACATTAGACACTTAGCCACTATTGATAGGTTGGTTGTTAACCAATAGAATTGACTGCAGTGGTACCAGATTTGTCTGATGGTTTTATCGCTCATGACTCAGGCGTGTGTTATTGGAGATTAACAAATTGTGTTCTGGTGTGAATTGTGTTCTGGTGTGAATTGTGTTCCGGCGTGAATTGTGCTCTGATGTCAATGATCTTCTAGTCTCAATGATAATCTAGTCTCAATGGTATTCTGGCATCAATGATATTTAAGTCTCCACGGTATTCTAGTCTCAATGATCTTCTAGTCTCAATGCTATTCTAGTCTCAATAATATTCTGGCGTCAATGGTATTCTGGCGTCAATGGTAAGTCACTCCACTTGCCCGAGTAACATCGTTATACGCTGAGACACACACACAAACGCAATAATCCAAATAACCTTTACATCGGCGTACACACAATATCTATAGCTACACACGCGCACCCATGCCTCTTTACTCGCTCGCCCCCCCTCAACTGAACAACGCATCGTCCTCCTCGTTCCAGCTCGAGTGGAAGAACCACGAGAAGATGACTATGCTGGAGTATATGATCAGCCCACCGCTGATGCTCATCACGCAGCTCATCGAGTTGATCAGCTTGCAGTGGTAGAACACCAGGGGCAGCGTGATCCCGCTCGTCACGAGCATCCCCGTCAAAAAGTGGCCGAAGTCGCTGCCCGAGCCGCCGGGGGACTCGGCCATGAAGTCGCCGCCCTCGGGGCGCGCCTTGAACACGGAGTTCGGGACGGGCGCGAGCAGGAACACGAGGATGTCGAAGAGCGGGTAGTAGTTGTTGAAGAGCGCGCAGCTGAGGATCACGAGGAGGAACCCGAGCGCGAGGAAGCCGGAGAGCGAGATGATCTTCGTCAGCGGGGAGACCTTGAACTGCATCTTGTGATTGTGCTTGTCGGTTCGAGTTGGACAGTCCGTCGCTATGGCGGTGCTCTTCTTAAGGCGTTGGAAACAGGGGAAATCGGAGTGTTTCCGGGTAAGCGTCGCTCTTTAAATAACTGCAAATACAAAGCAAATACAAAGATACTACAAGTACATAAAAGTATGCTCTTGAACAAGTCGAGGCAATCGTTAATGATATTATAAAACTAGATACAGGACAAATTGTGTATAATATGTACGTCGCCACTCACAGATGCGGACACAGACGTCTATTGCTTTGTTTCCCCGGAGTTGGCGTCGGTGTTGGCGCCAGTGTTGCTGTTCGCGTCGTTGCTCTGGTTCTTGTACAGTTGCTCGAACAGCTTCATGGAGGAGGTCTGCAACTCGTCCGTCTTCGTCTTGAGGTCCTCCGCGGAGACCTCCTCGCCGGACTGGACCCTCGCGACGAGCTCCCTCAGCGCGGCGAGCTGGTCCCTCACCTTCTGCGCCTCGGCCTTGTCGACCTTCTCCTCGAACTCCTTCAGCGAGTTCTCGGTGTCGTTCGCCAGCTGGTCGGCCTTGTTCGCGGTCTCGATGGACTTCTTGCGCTCCTCGTCCTGCGTCTTGAACTTCTCCGCGTCGGTGACCATCTTCTCGATCTCCGCGTCCGACAGCCCCGAGGACCCCGCGACGGTGATGGACGCGTCCTTGTTGGAGGCCTTGTCCCTCGCGGAGACGTTGATGATGCCGTCCGCGTCGATGTCGAAGCTGACCTCGATCTGGGGGACGCCCTTTGGCGCGGGAGGGATACCGGCCAGGTTGAAGTTGCCGATGAGCTTGTTGTCCCTGACGAGCTCTCTCTCGCCCTGGAAGACCCTGATCTCGACGGAGGTCTGCCCCGCGGCGGCGGTGGAGAAGATCTGGGACTTCTTCGTCGGGATGGTGGTGTTTCTGGGGATGAGTCTCGTGAAGACGCCGCCGAGGGTCTCGATCCCGAGGGAGAGCGGCGTGACGTCCAGCAACAGCACGTCCGTCACCTCACCGGAGAGGACGGCCCCCTGGATGGCAGCGCCGATGGCGACCGCTTCGTCTGGGTTGACGGCCTTGGAGGGGTCCTTGCCGAAGAGCTGCTTGACGGTCTCTACGACCTTTGGCATTCTAGACATCCCCCCGACTAACAACACGTCCGAGATGTCCGACGTGGCTAGGTTCGCGTCCTTCAGAGCCTTCTTGACCGGGTCGACGGTTCTCTTGATCAGGGGCTCTGTCAGGGTCTCGAACTGGGCCCTGGTGTACTTCATGTTGATGTGCTTGGGCCCCGAGGCGTCCGCGGTGATGAAGGGCAGGTTGATGTCCGTGGCGACCGTGGACGAGAGCTCGATCTTGGCCTTCTCGGCGGCCTCCCTGATGCGCTGGATGGCCATCCTGTCGTTCTCGAGGTCGATGCCGCTCTCTTGCTTGAACTTCTGGACGATCTCCCTGAGCAGGACGATGTCGAAGTCCTCGCCGCCGAGGTGCGTGTCCCCGTTCGTGGACTTGACCTCGAAGACGCCGTTGTCGATGTCGAGGATCGAGATATCGAAGGTCCCGCCACCCAAGTCGAACACGGCGACGACCTTCGAGTCCGACTTCTCGAGCCCGTACGCCAGCGCCGCCGCAGTGGGCTCGTTAACGACCCGCAGCACGTTCAAACCGACGATCTGTCCCGCGTCCTTCGTCGCCTGCCTCTGCGAGTCGTTGAAGTACGCGGGGACGGTCACGACGGCGTTCTTCGCGGGTTTACCGAGGTACGCCTCCGCGGTCTCCTTCATCTTGTTCAGCACGAAGCCCCCGATCTGCGCGGGCGAGTACTTCTGCCCGCGGGCCTCGACCCACGCGTCGCCGTTGGAGTGCTTCACGATCTTGTACGGCACCTGCTTGATGTCGCGCTGCACCTCTGCGTCCTCGAAGCGGCGCCCGATGAGCCGCTTCGTCGCGAACAGTGTGTTCTCGGGGTTCACGACGGCCTGCCGCTTCGCGGGGATACCGACGAGTCTCTCGCCGTCCTTCGTGAACGCGACGACGGAGGGCGTGGTGCGCGCGCCCTCGGCGTTCTCTATGATCTTGGGGACCTTGCCCTCCATCACTGCGACGGCGGAGTTGGTGGTGCCGAGGTCGATGCCGATGACTGCGCCGGTGACCTTTGTGGACTGGAAGCGGGCAGACTGCAGCTGTGCCGCGACACGCAGCGGCGCCGCGGCGGCGGACTTGTGGAAGATGCTCTTGGCGGCCAACATCAGAGTGGGTGTGTTGGGGTGTGGTGTGGTGGGCGAGTGGGTAGGCAAGGAAGAAGAGCGGTGTCTGATATAACCGGCGGCGGCGTTACCCGGCGGGAACACAGACGGCCGTGCCGAGTGACAAGCATTCTGCGCTGCGATTGGCTGTGATTGGCCTGGAACGTTCTGGAACGCGGAGCCGGGACCGGGAACCGAGAGCCGGCAGCGTTATTACAGCGGTGCCCGCTTCCGTGTGAGTCACCTGCACCCACACCCCAGGCTACAACTGGAAACAGGGCCTGTGGGTGTGTGCAGGGCTGGGAAATACAGTCTTGCAGGACCCTAGGGTATTCGGTTGTCTGTTATTCGAGGTCTTGCTTCTCTTGGTATACACGCTTACAATTCACAGACGGCCGCTCTCGGCGTTTCTCAACCAAGTTTCCGTTGCCGTGGTCGAGCAGGATCGAATTGAAAGAACTGCCGTAGCCGCCCAAACTGTATAGAGGCACCCCTCGATCGTTCTTGTCCTGTCAACTCCTGAATTGGTCTTGTCCTGTCATCTCCTCCGCCCCCGTCCTCGTGAACAATTAATTACCTTCGCACGTAAACTGTTAAAATATTCTCTGCAAGCAGCAGTCTTGAGCTGCAGTACGGTGCCGTTGGGTCGTTGAAAGGGATACACATATCTTACTTTGTCTCGTTTGGCACCATCGCTTCTTTATTCGGAAGATACATCTGTGGATATTGAATGCGTGTTTAGTATTTGTAAGGGGACATTACATAGTAAGGCTCAGAATAGTACGGTGGTCATGGAAAGTAAGCTTGACACCACTTTCGAGGTGATAAAGGAAATAGAGGGCAGGCTCTACTGTTAAAACCATTTGATCCTCTCGCGATCCGACGGTATTATTTATTTACAGTTCGCTAATAAGACTGGAGCAGCCGCAACGATCTGCCAGCCTGAGGTTCAGAAAGGAAATAGAGGGCAGGCTCTACTGTTAAAACCATTTGATCCTCTCGCTCCGACGGTATTATTTATTTACAGTTCGCTAGTAAGATTGGAGCAGCCGCAACGATCTGCCAGCCTGAGGTTCAGAAAGGCAAAGAATACCTATACCCTATTGCTTTCTTCTCGGTAAGTTCAATGAGACTCGGCAAAACTATGCTACATTTGAAAGAGAATTGTTTGCAGTCCTTACTGCTTTAGAGAAGGCTAGGCTATTCCTGTCCAAGAATATCACGATTTTCACAGACAATAAAGGAAGCATTAGCACAGGTATATCGGAAAAACCTTGATGAATCCATCATACTAGAAAAGAAACAACAGTTACAGGACACAAAATAAGAGCTCAAGATGAGGAATACTCCGACGTTGAGTGAAAACTTCAAACATTAAATAATCACCGCGATGACGAAAGAAAATCGCTAATGACTAAGTTAAAAAAATCAAGCAGACGAGTGATGGCGATAGTAATAATGATGACAATGAGTCTAGTGACATCAAATATAATATGGATTATTATTGCAGTGACGAGGAATAGGGGTTTCAACATGTATAGCTAAAATTCTAATGATTATTTCAAAATTAACAAATATACACACAAAGGGTAAACTCGCATAATATCCAACAGTAAAGAGTAAAGTCATTTAGTATAACCCTAGGAGGCGTAAGACATTTTTAGTAAGTTTGGAAATCATAAAATCCCAAAAAAGTATGTCAAGATGAGCTCTGATCGCTCTGAAAGTTGGCCATACGGTTGAGAAGGCCTAAAAGAAGCCAATAAAGAAGGTCTTAAGTATATAGCTCACGTAATTCTTCTGTAAATTACATATTTGTTGGGATCTAAGCGGTACGCCGATTTCACAAGTAAAAAATTTCACTACAAATTTCCCACTTCAGTCGAACTTCTCTTCCTTACTTCTACTATAGCCTAGGTTATATAATTATACAGTTTATAATCCTAACGGTTATTCTAGCTATTCTAGTCTATTAGTACTAATTCACTATAACACTCCATCATGTCTGCTTCTATGCCGGATTTACTTACTGTCGCTCCCATGGCTTCACAATTGACTTTTCGTGAGGACATCCAAGGTCTAAACATTATGACCCCTGATATGATTAGGGCAACCTTTTTGAACATCCTCGCTGGATCCATTAATTTCAAGGCATGGTACGCGGAGTTCGAGAGAAAAGTTGACTATCTTTTCTTCCCTCTAGGAGCATACATTCTGGACGCGGATAATAAGATTGTAGACTACGAGGGGCGTCCCTTTGCCACTGAGTCCTTTACAAAAGTAACCCTCGACATTTACAACGCCACCATCGTCAACATGTCACGTTTCTCTTGCTGTGCTGATGTCAAGGCCAATTTGGACCGGTACCTTAAGAAAGCTGTTAAAAGTCCACATGTTGGAAAAAATGCCATCCAATTCATCAAGGACTCCTATTCCACAATGATCTTTGCAACCTTAGTCGACATCGCTTCATCGTTTGTCGACGCCCCTCACTCACTTTCTAGAATCGAATGGATGACCAGATACGACGCTTATGAGGGGATACGACGCTTATGAGGGGATCCAATCCCTTCCAATGGGACATGATGCTGTCATGGTAGCAAATGCTCCTCCTGCTATCCGTAAAGAATTATTACGAAACTTCGGAAAGCACACCACCACCACTCGTGTCGAGATTAGTGACGAGTTCGACCGGTTGTATGAGACAGCTTCGTCTTAAACACGACTCCGTTGCTAACTCTAGAAACCTGATTTCCATAATCAACGAGCCTCTGATAAAACACGCCCCCTTAAGCTGGATTACCGAGATTAGGAGCAGGTGAACTTCTCTTGAATATTAAATCTCGGAGATAGGTGAATTGAGACTTAGCGAGAATTTTTGTACAAATATCGGCCAGCTGATCTTTAGTGCCGACATGTACAGCTTCAATTAGGCGATCGGCTGCGGCGTCTCGAACGAAATGATACCTGACACGGATGTGTTTTGTTCGTGAATGAGAAATGGGATGATCAATCAGTTTTAGGCCGACATATTATCCACGTGTAATTTGTGATGTCGATTTTTGACCTTGGGAGTCATGAGAATCTCATCTAACCAGATAGCCTCCTTAACTGTTGACTAAATAATTAAAAAGATCATTACAACCCCACATTGATTACACTGGCAATTCCCAACGACTATCAAGCGTTACTCCTTGCCAGAGCTTAATTGGCATGCTGTTTCAACTTGTTCTTTATATGTTCATTCCAGAGCAATGGCGACTGCTCGAGTCCGTACAGGGCACTGTTCAGCTTCTAGACTTTACCAGCAGAATTCGTGTTCAGTTACGAATCCTGTTACAACGGTAGCAATGGTGCCCTGTGGTATCACCATGTGGGGGGAGGGGAGACTATTCAATATTCAATATATAGATACACATACGAGGAATATATACCGCGTCCCTACTAGAATGACCGCACTTAAATCTCCGTAGGTTGGAATCGAAGTGTCGCGCCTCTTGACTCTCTGAACGTGATGAAGAGTATGATGCGACAACAGATAACAAATCGGACTCCAGAAGAGGCTGACGCATCTACTTTGCCAAATAAACTGACAGAAGGATCAGTGGTCTTGGTAATGTTGCTGGGATCACGAGCTGAGTGCCGTTTATTAGCCAGGGGGGACTGAACGGGAGAAGCCATGTTGTTACCAAAGACCAGCTGGGAGATATCTGCAACTCACCTATCTCCGAGATTTAATATTCAAAGGAGGTTTACCTGCTCCCGACCGCTAATCCAGCTTAAGGGGCGTGCCGCTTAGATCTCAACATATACTACACACCTACATGACTTACAGTGCATTAGCAACTCGCCATGCCCGTGGCCATCGCTACCGTCCGTGGGGATGAAGTTCAGCGGTACAGCGTATACTACACCCACACACACGCATCTGGGACTTTTCCTCGAGCAAGGCGTCGTCCAGCGTCTACAGATACAGGGCATCGCAGTGCAGCACTCCCACCGCCCCAAGCACACAGGCACAGTCCAACGACACGGCGATGGGACCCCCGGTGATAGACCTCGATAGCGTCACGGATGAGGCGCAGCTCGCGCCGCTCGTGCGTGCGATACTGCGTCGTAGTGACACCTTCCTGTTGAAAAACTATGCCCAGCAAGGCGAGCTGGCCTCGTTGCTCGAGGAGCTGGCAAGGGGGGAGGGGGCCGACGCACCGCTCCCGGAGGACGGCGTCGATGCGAACTTCACGGGAACGTGGCCGCTGCGCGATAGCGTGCTAGTAGAGCAGTATTTCGCGAACTATGTCCGGGGCGAGAGAGACCCCGCGATGTTTCCCAGGGCGTGTCCCCCGGGGACGCTACGTAGCGTGTATACTCGGTTGCTGAAGGTGGCGCAGTTCTTCGCGCAGCTGTGTCTTGCCGCGGTGGATCCTGAGGCCGATATCGACCTGTCGCAAGACTACGGCGACGCGCTGACGAGGGTCTATGACCCCGAGAGCAGTGACGAGACGGTACTGCCGGGCGGGGAGACCCTCGCGTACGTGTTTGGACGCGACTGGACACAGTTCACGTCGAGTGGCGTGGTGACGGTGTTCCCGCAGGCGACAAATATAAGGTACAAGCCGCCGACGACGAGTGTCGGGGATAATGTGTGGGTCACAGTGGACGAGCCAGAGTGTCTGCTAGTGCATACGGGGACGTTGCTTGCGGCGTATTCGGGCGGGCGGCACGCGACGTCGCCACTAGAGTTTGACGCGAGGCAGAGTGTAGTGCATTTGACGGTATTTCCCTGCATGAACTCGTGTGTCCCCGGAACACACGAATCCGTGGCGGAACACGTATTAAAGCAGCAGATCGAGCAGTTTCCAAAGGTTGCAGAGCGGTTCTACGCGCGAGAACTCGCGGAACAGAAACTGGCGAACACCGTCAGGCAATGCAAGGAACTCTTCACGGCGAGCGAGACCGTGTTGTCACTGTACTCCGTCTCGCGCTCGAACCTGTTCGCTCCGGAGTTGCACCAGTTGCTCCCGCAGATGTCGAACCTGATACGGAGGAAAGTGGCAGAGGACGATTTCCTCCGCATGTTGACGCTGTGGCCTGAGGCGTACGTCCTGGAGAGTAACTCCCGCGGGGAACTCGCACTCAAGTTGCCGAAATTCGATGCAGTACGCACGCTCACGAGTGGCTCGCGCAAGTTGACGTTTGTCCAGAAGGCAGACGAGTGGTTGGGCGCCGCGTTGAAAAGCGCTGATGTCCCCGTGGATGTGCCGTTGTTCCAACTGCACAAACGGCGTGGATCTGTCCCCGAGCGGGACAATCCCCCACCGCACAAATTGCAAGGAAACAACAACACTTCAGTGCAAGATAATAAACGCAAAGTGGCGGTGCCGAAACAGAACAAATCACGGTACCTCTCGAACGACAGCGAGCAGTTTGTGTTCCGCGAGAGACCCATGGACTCGCAGGATAACCTGCTGACGAGACTCAGGGAGAGGGAGCGCAAGTCGGCCATCCTGTTGACGCAGAGACAACAGAAGTATCAGGATTTCCTGAGGGTCAAGATGAAGCAGATCTTCGAGATTTTGTACAATTTGCAGTGGAACAAACCCTACACGAGCACGCATCTGAGTGCACTCA
Organism: Kazachstania taianensis; assembly: GCA_003708865.2. Taxonomy (NCBI): domain Eukaryota; kingdom Fungi; phylum Ascomycota; class Saccharomycetes; order Saccharomycetales; family Saccharomycetaceae; genus Kazachstania; species Kazachstania taianensis. Next base: position 46,566 of record PPOK02000015.1, on the reverse strand, counting down.
TCGTCGATAGCTTGCAAGATAGCAACAATCCGATTGGGATGGATGAGGCGCAAGAGGTATTGGTGAAGTTACAAGATCTTTTGCCGCGCGAAATATCCATCAACACCATCGACGGTGGGCTGAAGGTTTACAGGTGGAAGAACCTGGACAGAGACGAGTTCACGCGTTTGGTGGGAGAGTCCTCGTCGTGTTGATCATGTACATTTTCTTATAGATAAAAGCATCACTGTAACATTACATTGCAATTACGTTTTTAAGCATGATGCTCTGTACGTCATATATTCAAAAAACATCGAAGCAATGCTATGTGACACGCCATATATTAACATAGGTCGAAGCATAAGTAAGATCAAATACAACTGTATATCGAAGCAATGCTATGTGACGCGTCATATATTAATATACGCCGAAGCACAAAGCTCTGTACGTTCATATATGCAGTATGTTGAAGCATAAATAAGATCAAATATAACTATACATTAAATAATTAATGATGTCTATATGTATGTATGTGCATTAATTAAAAAGACCAAAATAACGAGAGTAAAATGTGAATAGAGTAATGGGATGGGAATATGCTACCCAGTTCTACCTACATCACACTTAGTTAGCTGGGGCCTCCTTGAAAGAAATAGCAGCTTCTTCACCCATGGCGGCAATAATGGTGACGTTCAAGTCCTTACCTTCGTCGAAGGCATCTTGCAATTGGTCACCTAACTCACCCTCTGGGGCTCTGACGTCATCCTTGGTTTCACCGTCGGCACTCATCAAGGACAAGAAACCGTCATCGATGTCTAATAATTGGAATTCAGTTCTCTTGACGAATGGGACTTCCAAGTTGTGAGTGGATGGAGATAAATCTTCCAACTTCTTACCAGTGAAAATATCTAAGGCGACCAAATGGACTTTGGCGTGACCGTGCTTACCGGTCTTGGAGGTAGACATGTCGACAATCTTACATGGTCTGCCCTTGATGACAACGAAACCGTTCTTTCTCAAAGCGGAACATTGCATTGGGTAGGTAGCGGAGGAACCAGCGTCAGCGGTTTCGAAATTGTGTTCTTCTTCAGCCATAGTTATGTGTGTGTGTGTGTGTTTATGGATACAGACTTGAAATACAAGATAAAAACAAGCACAAAAGTCGCAAAGAGAGAGAATTGCCAAAATGGCAACAGATCTTACGTTCCCGTTCAGGAATAGATCTCTCGTGTTTAAATAGGATTCCTGTTTCGTCGACGATTTTTCCCTTTGTCCAAAATCTTTCATCATCAAGCTTTTTTTTTTATTCTTTTACCTTTTTTTCTTTTTTTCCACCCGCTTCCTGCGGCAGATCTCTGCACATTCCTCTTTGCATATCGTCTTTATACTATTTTATTCCATTTTTCACAGCTTGCCTGCAAATTTGCCTTTTTGGTAGTTTTTGCGTGCCTTTACCCCTTGCCCCACCCGTGCCTGTGAGAGTGTGTCTAATTCTCGTGAAGGTAGCATTGGGCAAATTTGGCGAATTCTTCGAATTCTGCTCGAGCAAAAAAGCGATGCTCCAGCGCTGACGTCGTCGGCTCGAAGGGGAAATTTTCGTCCCCATCGGCTGTAGCACAGCGTGGCTCGTTAGGGTTTGGTCCTTTCTACAACGTGTACCTCTTACAGTGTCACTACAGGGCAACACACACTCTCGGCATCGCGTAGCTGGCCACTTGCGAAAGTGCACTCTGATTACACATATCCCTCCGCTCGTCCATTGGGACAATCACACTACAATCTTGCTTGTCACTGCGGATCGCCCTACTAACTCCCATTCGAAGCCTCCCGTCCACCCCACGTCATCCCGCGCTAGAGAATTTCACGTGACGGAAAAGTCACGTGCATTTTTTCACGTGATTTCTTGTTTTTTTTTTTCTGATATTGAATCAGATTTTATTCACTATCTGCAATTCGTGTTTTGACTGACTATCGCTGGTTTAACTCGTGAATAGAGCCATTGCCAAGGTTAATTGCTGCAGTCAGACCGAGTGAGTTGCGTGTGTTGGTTTCTACGCCTTTTATTGTCTCCGTTATAAGCCGATTCCTGTGTTAGAGATGGATCTGAGGCAGTTTTCGATACAGAAATACGGTACCGGCAGGAGGCCGTTTTCGATAGCCAGCATAATCGGTGCTGTCTTTGCAGTGCTCTTTGTCGTCAGGTGGCTGTTTTCAGCGACGCTCAGCTCTGGGTCGCTGTTTCCTGCGTCATTCACACTGTTCAAACCGTACGTGCCAAACTTCAAGAATGTTCCAAACGTCGAGTTCTACGACTTGCGAAATTACAAGGGGAACGCCAACGGGTGGCAGACAAAGGACCGGATCCTCTTCTGCGTGCCGCTGAGAGACGCCGCCGAGCATTTGCCCATGTTCTTCACACACCTGAACGAAATGTCGTACCCGCACAACCTGATCGATCTCTCCTTCTTGGTGAGTGACTCGTCCGACGACACCATGGGTGTCCTGCTGACGAGTCTTGCGAGTGCCCAGTCCCAGAAGGATAAGTCCAAGCGGTTTGGGAACATCGAGATATACGAGAAGGATTTCGGACAGATCATTGGGCAGTCGTTCTCGGACAGACACGGGTTCGCCGCGCAGGGGCCACGTAGAAAGCTGATGGCCAGGGCGAGAAACTGGCTGGGCTCTGTGGCGTTGAAACCGTACCACTCGTGGGTGTACTGGAGAGACGTCGATGTGGAGACTGTGCCGCGCACCATCATGGAGGACCTGATGCACCACGACAAGGACGTGATCGTGCCAAACGTGTGGAGACCGCTGCCTGACTGGCTGGGGAACATCCAACCTTACGATTTGAACTCCTGGAGGGAATCCGATGCTGGGCTAGATCTGGCCGACACCCTGGAGGAAGACGCGGTAATCGTGGAGGGGTACCCCGAATACGCAACGTGGAGACCTCACTTGGCATACATGAGGGACCCCAACGGGGATCCCGAAGAGGAAATGGAACTGGACGGTATCGGTGGTGTCTCCATCCTGTCGAAGGCGCGTGTCTTCAGAACAGGGTCCCATTTCCCTGCGTTCTCCTTCGAGAAGCATGCAGAGACCGAGGCCTTCGGGAAGCTATCGCGCCGCATGAACTACAACGTCGTCGGGCTGCCACACTACGTCATTTGGCACATCTACGAGCCCTCGACGGAGGATCTGAAGCACATGGCGTGGATGGCCGAGGAGGAGAAGCGGAAACTCGAGGAGTCGAAGATCAAGGAATTCTACAAGAAGGTGTGGCAGCTAGGGTTCGAAGACGTGAGGGACGAGTGGGCCCAAGAGAGGGACTCCATTCTGTCCAACATCGACTTCACCGCACTGGACCACGGGAAAGTGGTCGTCGACTGGTCCGAGGAAGGCGACGGCAGCGAGGTCGTCGAGGGCCACCAGGAGGAGGCCCAGGTCGCTGGTGTCCCCGCGGACTTTGACCCAAACAAGAACTGATCCACCATGCATACTCTAATTTACTATCTATATAGAAGACGATATAATATACGATCCACTGTACTATACAATCCGTGGAGTTACGAGGCCTTCAGACAAAGAGATCGCACCAGAGGACTCCGTCGCAAGCAAACACACCGCATCAAAACCTTGTAACGGTACGTGAATGCTGTCACTCGATGGAATAGATGCTGTCACTCGATGGTCCTGCTCACCGACATCTCCGCTGTCTCGACGCTGATTGGTCAACGGTCGATGAGCACTTCAAATCGAAGGTATATAAACTGGTAATTATGCAAGATCCGACTGACACAAGGTCGATCCCACTGACATCCACATATTTCTGCTAAGATGGGCTACTCCAAGGGTAACGAGAAGAAAGGTGCGACGCTCTTCAAGACTCGTTGCTTGCAATGTCACACAGTCGAAGATGGAGGCCCACATAAAGTTGGTCCAAACTTGCATGGTGTCTTTGGCAGAAACTCCGGGCAAGCCCCTGGGTTTTCGTACACTGATGCCAACATTAAGAAGAATGTCCTCTGGGATACAGACAATATGTCTGAGTACTTGACCAACCCCAAGAAATATATTCCGGGGACGAAGATGGCCTTTGGTGGGCTGAAGAAGGAAAAGGATCGGAACGACCTGATCACATACCTGAAGAAGGCTACCGAGTAAGCGATTGTAATTCTGCTTGTATATAAAACCTTATTTATTATTTTTGTTTATTATATATTGTTATATATTTCTTTAATTGAAAGTGACACCATACTGATAAAAAGGAATGAGTTTTGGTATTTTATTATTAAACACTGATATAAACCCTGGCATAAAGTATAGCTGTTACTGTAAGTATAAACATATACGTTGAAGTTAATAGTAATAAAGAGTTAAAAGATAGTCGAATATTTTAAAAAGGAGCCATTAAACCACATAAACGCCTTTTATCGAGATCCAAGAAGTGTTCATCAATCAATTCTATCCCGACACCCCAAATAAACAAATTGAAACCTTTTTACATATCCGTGGTCACAATATGAGCGGATACTATTTACATTATAATGTTTTCATTGCACGATACGTTTTAGACAATCACCCCATGTTAAGTCTTTTTATAATTGCTTATTCAAAGGCTAGGCGTATCTCATATTTATCAAACTGATATATGGCCAATACGATGCCCCTTTGAATCGCTTGCCAGATTATTGTGTCAACCAAAGTGATCATAGTGTGTCTGCCAAATTGATCATATTGGTCTTCTAAGTAATACTACCATTCGAACAAGATGTATGGGCCTCATATTGGTAGCGGATGTATGAATGTAGAAAATAAATGAGACGTTTACGAGCTACTCCTTGAAGGATTCACCAAGCCATTGTCGATTCCTGTACATGCTTCTTCCTAGGTCTGAATCGAGGATATGACTTGTTAACGGTGTCATCAAGATATGAATCCTTCGCACATATCCACCACTTATCTGCACCATGCAAGGGCCGCTCTCCCATACGGCCATCCAGTGCATTGGGAGGACAAACCGGCGTAGACACAGGTCGTCACCACCGTACAGCAACTGTTATATCAACTGTTGGATGAGAACCGGATAAGAAACAACGCATCACTGCTCCAACAACGGTACAGCACAGCACACCAGACACAATAATGAGCAGGAACAGCGAGAAGAACCGCTCCGCCCTCAACGCGTGGCAGCAGTCCCAGAGCGAGACGCCCTCGCTCCAGGGCCACACGCGCCCGGAGACGGCACACCAGATCCGCCGCTGCAGGGACCCGCGAGAGGCGACCCACTGGAGATCCCAGTTGCTCTCGCAGTTGCAGCAGCAGTACACGGCTCTACTGGACCCGCTGGCGACCGAGGAGACCCTGAGAGAGGGCAACGCGCAGCTGAACGCCCTGGGGAAGCAGCTCAGACAGTGGGACTGGCACCTCAGACACACGCTGCATACCACGATCCCGCCCCTGCCGGCCGCAGTGAAGCTGCTGCTGAGGTCTGGGAGGGATGTCCTCGGGGTGCGCTTCTACGGCCGCGCGCTGCAGTTGCCAGAGGCCCGGGAACAACTGGACAAGCGCCAGCGGCGTCTGGCGGCTGTCGAGAGTGTCATCGACACTACTGCTGCGGGTAAAGGGAAGCACATCGCACTGCCGGATACCCCCGAGCTACGCGCCTTCGAGCAGCGCTGGACACCGCTGCTGCGGCGTGTCTATCTGTCCCAGGACACAGCTGAGAGTGTCGGGACAACTGCCACAAGCACAACTGCTACAAGCGCACCGAAAATACCTTCACAAGAGATGATGGAGCAGTGGCTCGTGGACCGCCGACGCAAGGAGCTGTTGAAGCGCCTGGAGACGTGAATCTCGTCGTATCAATACCTATTTCTGTGATGCCAAGTGCAGGATATCGATGCGTATTAGCTATACACATTGAAAGCACTTGCCTACCATTACATATAATTGACGAACCGGGCGGAGACGGGACTCACCGAGGCCCCGGATACACCGATATAAAGACGCAACGATACAAAGATACAAACCTGTTTATACTTTCAACCTTGCCAGTTTGTTTATAAAGTTAAGCTATATTGCTTCGAATAGAGAAATACCCTTATACACACAGCCCCACACACACGACCCCGATGAACGAGGAGACATACAGACCCCTGGAGGACATAGAGGCAGCTGCAGCGATGGCCACGCTCAGCAGGCCTACGCCCGCACACACGCCGATATATACCCCGACGCCCTCGCACACGCCGACGCCCACGCCGGGTCTCGTGCCGAGGACGGGGACGCCCGCACTGGACAACTACCTGTACACGCAGCTGGTGCAACAGGGCTCGAGCAGCACTGCTGGTGGGAATGCTGCTGGCGATAACTTGGTGGCGTTGAATGACGAAGATGCGGATACGACACGGACTGCGGGGCGGACTGCAGACCAGACCGCTGACCAGACGAATGAACAGCCAAGCACAGACACAACGACGGACACGACCGCGACGGCCACGGCCGCGGCTACTGACGAGCCTTACTACGTCAACGCAAAGCAGTATTACAGGATATTGAAGAGACGTTACGCGAGGGCCAAGCTCGAGGAACACCTGCGCATCTCGAGGGAACGTAAGCCCTACTTGCACGAGTCCCGGCATAAGCATGCCATGAGAAGGCCCAGAGGGCAAGGTGGGAGGTTTCTCACGTCGGCGGAGATTGCCGCGTTGAACGAGACTGGCGTGAAGAACGAGGAGAGTGACGACGACTTGAGTAAAAGCGACGACAGTACGCGGGAGAAGCACTCGCCATAAGGAGCAACGGATTTTATGTATATATGTATCTACAAACACAACATTACTCACGCACACAACTGGTGCAATGTGGCCTGAGCAGTCTCAGACAACTGGTGAACTTGGGACTGAAGCATACCTGAGTGTTTCGTTAACTCGCCACGCGCGTATTCCCGTGGGTCCTGGACGTTGGGGCAAGGGTCTAATGGCCTCTCACCGACAGACGCAAGCTTGCTGAACGACGAACCAAACGTAGAGATCTCCTCGGCGTTGTCCAGGTCTACGTACTCACTGTTCATGTGTGCTACGTTCTCCGAGACTACACTGGCAAGTAGAGTCTCAAGCGTAGGGGCGACAAGCGAACTGTACTTGCCGTGGAACACGTCACTCACAACAACGTTCGTCAAACACACGAGCGCAATCTTGCGGTCTAGCAAATTGGCCACAGTGGGCACAGTAGACAACACGAAGTTCGTCCAGATCTGCTGGAATAACCCGTCCTGCACGGCGTCCAGAAACTCAACGACAAACGAACCGCCGTACTGGCAACTTGCGCACCCGAGGAACACGACAAACTTCTTGACATACCGCTCGGTCTTCGAGCTTTGTAATCTCTGCAGAAGCAACACAGCAATCTGCTTCATGTAAGGTTGCAACTGTGCCAGAGTATACCGCGACACGATAACCTCTAGCAATTCAAACCCGTACACTTCGTAGGCCCTCGATGCAATCAGTCTTTGAAACACACCGAGGACGGGGGACAAGTCACCGTAGATCTCGGTGTCTCTAGAGATGAACGCCCTCAACAACCTTGCGACGGCGGGGACGTTCCCCTTTAGCTCCCATGCAGTGGGTGACAGAATCGCCTGGGAAAGCGGTCTTATCGTGGCAGGCACCTGGGCACTCCTCTCGACGCAATATGCGAGCAACTGGAATACATAGGGGATGAATTCCTGGATGTCCTCGTTCAATATGTTCAAGAATGTGGGAATAGCGGCACTCTCAACCATGGAAGTGAACACGGAGTCGTCTGTGTATCTGAATAGCGTCCCCAGAGACTCGAATGTATAGTGTGAAAACCGAGGGTTCGATGGGTTCTTCGCGACAATAGACACAACGCCGATCAATTGGCTCAAGATATCTGGGTACAAGCTTCCAATAGTATTCTCAGCACTTTGCAACACTCTAAACGTAGCCTTCATCAAAAATTCATTTTCAGCCAACTTCTCAGGTGATGTCCCTTGCTTTAGGATTAAACCAATTAGATTCCTCAACAGAAGCTCAGCACTGCTAGAGATATCTTCCTTCGTGAAGATGAATTTCGAGGACGTTAGAGACTCCCTGATGGTCAGTATTCTCTCAATCGTAACAGCGGCATAAGTGTACAACACATATTCCCCTGATTGCAAAAAGGAAGCTAACAAGGGCATCAACTCGATCAGTTGATTCTTGCTCAATTGGTTTCTGAACACATAAATGAATTTGATTGCGTCGACTCGAAGAATAGCATGAGGAACGCGATCACTAGTCAAATCTGGTAAGATCTGATTTCTAAAGAAATCGACGACATCTAACAACGGATTTGTAGAGGAAACACCATTGTTCGAAAGAGAGCCGTTGATAGCTAATGTCGTAAACAAGTAAATGTAGAGATCCTTGTATTTCCAGAATTCGACTGGGTTTGATTGATACTTTTCGAAAAAGACCTTCATGTGGTTGGTAAAGATATTTGTTACTAGCGATTGGTTATTTTCCTTTAATTCCTTCAAGAAATCTGTGCATGCCTTCCTCCTCGTATCGTCGTCGGAACCTTCAAGATCACGACGAATATACTCGATAGGATCGTCTTCGAATAATTCAACATCTGATTCACGCAGTGTGACATTCGGCAAAATTATCTGATCTGTCACTCTGTTCATCGCGTCCTCGGAGTTGAAAATTTGGAAATACTTGGGGTTACGAGACACTGCAGTAAGAAAGGCTAACGATTTGGAGACCAGAATATCATATTTTGGTTCAATAGAAACAGATGTTAATAGCTCCCAAGTAATCTCAATAAAATTGTTGATCATGGGGCCAAACACATCCTCATATCTTGTGATGTATAATTGGATAACTTCTTGAATGGATGATTTCACCTTAATTAGAGTAGTAACGTGTTCAGAGTCATCCCGGTCATCTAATAAGGGATTGTTGTAGGACAGGTATTTGTGGAGGATAGCCATACCCGTTTTTATGTTGTCTTCAAAAAATTCAGGGATATCCTGACAGTTGAAATCATAATAAAGTTTGGTCAATACTAGCAAAACCTCAAATAGGATATTTAATTGTGCCTCATTTTCGGCATTGGCGCTGATTTGTTCATCTACAGCTTTCAATAAGCTTAAGAAGGGAACCGTGAATATGTCCAGGACCATCTTGATCTCCAAGAATAATTCATCTGATCTAAACAGGGGTCTCCACCTCTTAAAGATAGAATGTGCCACGGTTAGAACACCCTTGTTCAGAACCATGTCATCTGGAGATAGTCTATAAGTAAGATCTTGCAAAAGATCTGGCCACTGTTTGGGGAAATCCGAATCAGCAATTAGTGAAATAGCCTCACCAATTTGAATTTGTAAATTGTTTGGTAATGAGATCATCAGGGGAACAATCTCCTTCTTAATGAGTTGGACTTGGTTGGCTGACAACAAGTGGTTTCCGTTCTCATCCACCCATTTCCTTCTTATGAAGTTTTTGAAGAATAATGCACTGGCTAATCTTGTGGAAATAGGGAGGTTCGTTGAGGCGACCACATGGAGAAGAGTTAACCCAAATCCATCTTGGGCCTCTAAATCCTTGAGACTTCTCTCTGAGGCCTTGGAGGTAGATGCAATGACAGATTCTGATAAAAGTCTCGCAACGGTTTCTAGGTCTGACATGACGTATCAAAGCGATAAATGGAATGAAAAACGAGAGGGAGATGATAATACGAGACAAACCCGACTCAATTGGTTATATGAATATGTATAGAGACCACTGAGGCTTATTATGAACGATGACACAATGCAGCTCCAATACAAGTGTTGAATGAATAGCTCAATGAATAAAAGGATTAAAGAATGGAATATAGAGAAAATTTTTTTTTTCCACTTTACATCATTGAATCAATTATAATGAACCAACCTTGGTATCAGGCTGGCTATAAGCAGCCCTATCTGAAGGAGTAAATGCTGTTATTGATTTCACTGAAAGGATCGATTTGTTGGCCCCAATCAGTCTTGTCGACTTTTGCCTTTTCACTCTTGGAGAAAAGTCGAATTCCTCTTAAATGGGTGTCCTTCCCATTTTCGAAGTTCTCTGGGAACACGAATCGGAAGAATTGGCCTCTCAACGTAGAATCTTTCCTTTTATTAAGCTCAAACGTCATACCACACCATCCGTTCCCACCGTTCAAATGTATATCTTTGCTGAGAACAATATCAAAGGGGCTGTATCCGACATATATTTGCATAGTTTGCGGTGTGTATGATTCGTCTGCTAGTAATGAGAAATATATAGCCACCATTGATAAATTCACTGTTTTACTGAAGTAAACATCGATCTTATGAGGTTGACCTCCGTCACTCTGCCAGTATGAGGATACCTCGTCATTTAGGATATTTTCTACTGGGTTGCCTGCTTTCGAAGAGGATGCCTTCCAAAATGCGAGATTAGTCACATTCACCAAATCTTCGTCCTTCTCAAGCTTCCTTAGCCCATTCATGAAATTCCTTTCGAGATCTGCCTTTGTCATGTTCTGCTTCAAGTCCTTCTTACTCACTTTACTGTCATCCTCATCATCCATATCCTCATCCACGGATGGTTCATCAGGATCCGTCAACCACGAGTTTATAATACGATCCGGCGATCTGGGAACCGCGTTCTCATTAGATCTTTGTACTGCGCCTTGCATGTTAAGATCTGGAATGATCACATTCAGAGGAGCTAATTTCCCTATCATCCATTCCATATTATCCGATTCGGGCATGGCAGTCTTCTTCCGTGATAGTGTACTTGATTATATTTTACCTATGCCCCTTATCTACTTCGATCTCATGTGAGTGCTTAAAATGTTTCTGTCATACTACGAAAATATTAATAGTTCGATGTTTTTTTATTTACTATTACACAGATACAGTACCTACCAAACTTACACAGTTAAGTCAAATCAAAATCATCCTTGGCGGTGGAGATCCACGATTTGCCATGTGTTAAAAGCTTTCTGGTCGAGTCTATCAATCTTGTTCTCTCATTAGAACAGTGCATTTTAAATTCGCCATAGGTGATGATATTGTCAGGCAAGCCCTTTTGGTCTGGGATCAACCGTGCATACAATTGCCACTGACCATACCGACTTATTATACTCTCACAGTTTTTTCTTAACGGTTTAGAACGCTTTGTGTAGAAACCATTCCTAATTCCATTCAGGATGGCTTGCTCCGTATTATCACCGCCATCATTATCACAGAATATTTTTATAGAGCTCATAGGGCTCGGCTCTCTTTCAGCAGTGTTTTTAATATCATCATTCATCGACTGTTGGAAAATGTGATCACACGAAACTATATTGAAATATTTCACTGGAAATGTGCTAGTTTGTAGTCGCTCTTTGAAGCACCTCTTTAAAGCAATCTTATCATCTTTTTGTAATTGCGGAATAACCAAATAATTTAGGAAGATCGGTTCTTCCATTAACTCCCAGGTCATGCAATTCAACAGAGATGTAACTTGACGAATACACAATTTATCTGAACAGGATTTGGAATACGTCACGTTTGAATCAGCTCGTCCCGGCTTCGTCCTCACATAACCCTTCTTGCTATAGTTAAACCGACCTCTCAAAACATTATGATTGGTAGGGTCGATGTATTGATAGGGATCATCATCGTCCATACCATCGAGCATATCCCGTTCTTCATTTGAGACAATATTTGTTGTAGACATACTCGCATCTCCACAGGGGATCATGGACACAAAAAGTGCCGTGGCTAACTTGGAATTCCAAATATAGTGTCCTCTCGCCGCATCTAGCGATAGTAAGTCAGAAACCTCGCCTTGCTTAATCCTCATCATATGCTCTAACAGGACAGCATTGAATCCTCGAATAGCAAGAATCTCCGCATGACAATCATGTAATATCTTACCTCCACTCCTCTTTAGTTCGTCATTCGGCAGTGATTTGACACCTGTTGCCATTGATATCATCCTCACATCATTTCTAGAACTGCTCTTATCAATGGCTACAACAGCAGCTACTACAGTCCATTCTTTGATCCCATTGGAACGCAAACCTGGTCTGCTCGCATCTTTCAACTTCAAGTACTCTTTCTCGACAGCTTTGGCAATCTCGTTACCTAATTCATATTCCATTTGATAACATATATCGTACTCTTCTATTCTTCCAAAGATATGCACATTTTTCGTCAAACCGTTGTTAACAATTACAATTTATTTCAAAACGATCCAATATATATATAAAGTGTATATAGAGTTGCTTTACACATGCATTCTCGGGGCATCGCTATCATATATCCAAATTGAACTTAATGTCAATGCTTCCGATGATGTCCTCAAACCCACCGAGACGTCTGAATTTCGCCAATAATAATTCTTTCTCCTTGCGCGCCGTAGCCTCCTTATCTTCCTCAATTTGCTTTTGCTGGGCGAGAGCCTTTGCCTTTTCATTCTCTTCCTTCTGTATTTCTTGGTAGTATATTTTCGTTCTTGTCTTCAGTCTACTGAATGGATCACTCTTGGAGTCAAATGATGATGACGAGTGAATATCCTCCTTTTTATTACTCTCAGAGTTTCTGATTTTATCCATGTTTAATTTCCTGTTCTTTGAAGTCAGAGCACCTAGCTTTCTAGTACCAGTCTGATCATTCTCGTGATGCTTCTCGTATACATTCAGCCGCTTCTCTAGATTTCTCAATTGTGCAGAATATTTGGCAACATCTCTATCGTTGTTTGTTTCTTGCGCATATTGTAATTTCCCTCTAAGGACAGTCTTTTCCAAGACCGCGTTTGTACCCGACAATTTCTTGTTGAACAACATTCTATTACGAACAATTTCATCGGTTGTCTTTTCAGTTAGGGGCTCAGAAACAAACGCAACTAGCTCCTTTGATTTGTTAATTAAATTGTAAGCTGATGGTTTAGAAATGTTATACTTCTCTAACGATCTCAAATATCTGTCATACTCTGATTGAGTGAAATGGCCGTCACTGAAGAAATTCATTTGGAAAACTTTCCGGTCTTTGCCCTGGGTGACACCCATGTATTGATTGGTATAGAACTTGCCCATATTGTATGGTTTCTGTAGGAAAATACGCTCTATCTTGACCATGCGGTACATTTGCTGACCACTTCTTTTATCTGTGCCAATATTGACTCTCCCATAACAGCCCTTGATAACGTCATTGAAACCAGGATAGAAGCAAAACTTGGCAACAAAGGAACGCCCAATTCTCAGCTTGTTGAAGTCCTTCAAGTCTGCATCTCTATCGGTGTCTTCGGCCCATTCAACTTCGCCTGTATCTTCAATGAATTTGGATTTTCTAGCTAAGGGATTGTAATCCTCCTCATCCTCCAAGTACTCCTCATCTTCGTCCTTGAAGTCATCTTCATCTTCAGCTTCTTCCTCTTCCTCTAATTGGTAGTCGTCCTCATCACTGTAATGATGGTTCTGTTTCTTCTCTCTCTGCTTCTTCAGCTGTGATAGCTTGGATTCCTTAAGATCGGAGTGCCCTGTGGCATGGGTGGTCCTGGTAGACGTTCTAGTTGCTTGAGTAGCAGTCTCGTCGCCCCCCCTGCGTTGTTGCTGTCTCTTACGTTCTCTGAACAGTTTCCTTTCCTGGTATTTACGCACAATCTGTGATCTTTCGAATAACAATGTTTCACGCTCCATTTCTGGAAGAGACTCCAGACGTTCACGATCATCTTCATCCTTATATTTGTTCTCCAAGGGGAATGGATGCTCCTCTTCCTCTTCTTCCTCTTCATCGGCGATAGTTCCGGGAATATTACCCACTGCATGTGGGTTATAATCATCCTCATCATCCTCGTCACTTTCCACATCGATTCTCCTTTTCTTGGCCGCTTCTGGGTGCTCTATTTGCTTTATCCTTTTTGAAGACGTCTGGAGGACCTCATCCTCTTCCTCTTCATCGGCTCCAGCTAAGGCTAATAAATCCTCATCCAAGTCAGACATTCTTGAAAGGTAATATACTATTGGGTTTCACCACGTTGTGTTCGGGCGGCAATCAACCAGTATACAGCTGTTTAGACCTTGTTCTTCTTCAAAGTGATACTTCCTTAGCGATGAAAACACAATATTTTCGTACAAAGTGATCAATATACGCTTTCTGCAAAATAATTTATATCATTCATTATATATGGCAATTAAAATATAATGGGGGAAATGCCTATTTCTTGGCACCGTACTTGTTCACCGACTTACCATCTGGGATAGTGAAGAAGGTGTATGGCTTGCCATCTTGTGGTAAGGAGTCTAGTCTGTAGTAACCTTTTCTTTCGAATTGGATAATGTCACCAACCTTCATGTCCTTGACATTGACATCCGCAATGGCAGCAGTGTGGAATTCAGTTTCCGGGGTCAAGAAATCCTCGAAACTCTCGTCTTCCTCCAATTTGTCCTTAGTGATTAAATGGTCGAAGTCAACCAAATCGACTGGGATCTTGTCTTCATCAACATCAGATAACCAAGTCAACTTGTGCTTGGTTTTCTTGAAATCACCTTCTAAGTGAAGCTTACCTTCTAGAGACCCGTCGGCGTTCTTCTTGGTGATGATAACATTACCCCAGTCCATTAGGGTAACTTCCTCGTTATCTTCGATCAAATCAGCGTCATCCTTGTCAATGACGACATCCTGGTAGTAAATAATCTTCTTTTCACCAACAGCTGGGTTTTTCTTGTGCTTTGGCTTCATTTCCACAGTAGGCGTGCTTGGAGCTCCCTCGATGTGAATCTTAACAGGATTGACAACAGCGGTGTGTCTTGGGGCAATAGGGTCGATAACCTTCTTGTTGAAGGCCCATATCAAGTTCCACTCAAGGTTGATAACGTTTCTGGATGGGCCTTGGGAAAGAACGAAGTTTCTTAGACCCTCAACGGTCATACCTCTTCTTCTGACACCTCTGACAGTTGGGAATCTTGGATCATCCCAATTGTCGACTAAACCCTTGTCGACCATCCATTGTAACTTTCTCTTGGACAATAGTGTTCTAACAAAGTTTACACGGGCAAAATCCCAGATGTGAACTTTTCTCAAGTGTAGTGCGTTCAACATCCAGTCGTATTGCGCGTTACGGTCTCTGTACTCGATGGTTCTCAAGGCGTGGGTGACACCTTCAAGGGCATCGACGATTGGAACACAGAAATCGTAGGTTGGGTAGATCTTCCAGGTTGTACCGGTTCTGTGGTGAGGGGTTAAGTTACATCTGTAAATGACAGGGTCTCTTAAAGTCTTGTTCAAAGCAGCGTAGTCGATCTTGGCACGGACACAGTTCTTTAAACCTTCCTCTGTCCCGTTCTTCATCTCTTCAGTGAAGATTCTCAGATTCTCCTCAACGGAACGGTCTCTTCTAGCAGACGCTATACCCTCCATACGTTCTTCTCTCATCTTATCAGTTGGAGTGTCGTCACAGTAGGCACCGCCTTCCTTGATCAACTGGACACACAGGTCGTACATCTGCTGGAAGTAATCAGAGGAGTGAGTGACTCTGTTACCCTTAATGCCTAACAAGTGTAAATCCTCAAGAATGGAGTCCTGGAACTCTTCCTTCTCCTTGGATGGGTTGGTGTCATCGAATCTAATGATCAACTTACCCTTGTAAGCCTGAGCGAAATATTGGTTCAGGATAGCGGCCTTGGCATGACCAATGTGCAAATATCCAGATGGCTCAGGTGGGAAACGAGTAACAACCTCACCCATCTTGGCATCTGGAAGATCGATCTCAAAGTTAGCCTTGTGAGACTCCTTCTTCTTACCAGCAGAGGCAGCCTTCTTCACTTCCTGTAGCGATTTGGTTAAGAATTCATGGACACCGGCAAAAACAGGGTCCATCTCTAAGAGAGTGTACCAACGAGAAACGTTGACATCGACCTTGTTCTTGATAATAGAACCGACCATACCGTTGGATCTAAGAGCACCCCAGGCGGCAATATCGGCGACAGAGTACATCAATCCACCAAGGATGAACGTTCTCAGGTTCAATTGCTGATCTAGTCTCTCTAAGGATTGTGACAACTTTTGGAAGTTCTTAATAGTGTACTCTTCCTCAGCAGCCTTAACCCAAGGAGAAACAGTTTCAGAATCAACAGATTCGCCAAAGACCTCTGGGAAACTGGCAATCAGTCTATTGAAACAGTCAGCGGAGTCGCCATTGAACGTGGCTGCAGCAGCCTTCTTGTCATCGACAAACTCAATAGTGACAGTGTCTGGTTTGGACTCGTTGACAATACGAGCTGCTATCAAAGCACCATAAGCAACAACAGGTGCTTTACCATTGATAACAAGGGTGGCGGACATGGTATAAGTACCTATGGGGACTGGTTATATTAAGAGTTATTAGGAACTGTCAACATCTTCACTGTATAGCCGAGATTCCCTTATCAATAATGACGAAAATTTTTCAGAATATTTTGATAAGCCATTACCCGCCACAACTGAAAAATTTCACTCGATGCCCTTAGGATTTGAAGAGTTATTATGTTTCAATCACCACCAGCAGCAGCAGCAGTAGCAACTACCAACGGTCCTAGAGTAGATTTGTGATATATTCGGTACTGCTGAGTCCAGAATACTAATTGACTAGAAAGAATCAAACAATGACTATAACATCTACCCTCTTTATTAACCAGAAGGGCACCACCACCTCTTTGAAACAACCAAAGGAGATTTCCTTTTACTCTCGATACCAGAACGGTGAGACCTTTATTCAGGATGACTCCAAACTGAAATATTACTATCTGCCAGATAACGATCTCGAAAAACATCTGGATCTTACCGCTGGGTTCAAAAGATTCAAAAACTGTGAGATAGACAGTGAACAACTGAAGGACCTGGCCACTTTACATCCGATCCTCGATGCAATCATGGACTATGAATCCTCAAAGAAGAAGAAGCTGAAATCTGATATCATTGCTACCAGTGAGACGATTATAAAGTTGATCTGTGCGTCATTTGACAGCGCAAAGATTAACCCGATTGACATGAGAGTGGCATCTTATGGGGGGCAATTGTACATAAAGGATCTAACTTTGAATCAGAAGAATCGTGAGGTTGACGTTAAGGGATATGTTCCTTTCAAATTTGAATCACTGGCGACATTGTCCCAACCACTTCCATTTGTTACTCGTGAGAAGTTAGAAAAAAGACCAA
This sequence comes from Kazachstania taianensis, assembly GCA_003708865.2. Classification (NCBI taxonomy): domain Eukaryota; kingdom Fungi; phylum Ascomycota; class Saccharomycetes; order Saccharomycetales; family Saccharomycetaceae; genus Kazachstania; species Kazachstania taianensis. The sequence continues at coordinate 29,384 of PPOK02000015.1, read as the reverse complement.
GACGAATTACCAATAATGGGGATAAGTTTTGCAGTATAGTGAGAACTGGTATCAGTGGCACAAAATTGTTATTCAGCTCGGACATTGACTGTATTTTCGACTTCAAACAAGATGGGAAGGACAACTTGAAACACTATACCAAGTTGAGTTGTTCGCAGTCAGTTAGTAATGTAGTCGAATCCCATAGGTTTGAAAATATAATATTCCGTCAATGGTTAAGTGCGTTTCTGGTTGGTATCCCTAGGATTATCCACGGGTTTTATGATGATAACTCCGTATTAAAGACGGTTGAGGAGTACACAACAGACGAGATCCCAATCCTCTTAAGACAACATAACCCAGACCTTGGGCTCAAATGCACCAATGCAATTAAATGGTATGGGCTATTTACTGAATGGTTACTAAAAATTATTCCTAGAGATGCAAATGATCTAACGTCTATCAGACCCTACAAATTAGTCTTAGAAGATAACCATTTGAAATTGACGGAGATTGAAGATGGTGATGAGGAATACACTGAATTGGTAGAAGGTGAAATTGTATTATCCAATAAATACAAGGAGTGGAGACAATCGTTCGATCAAAAATGAAGCATATAACATTAATGTCATTTCTTTATAGAAGATAGTAAAAAATATTCTCACATATGGTAAGATTTTTTTATTGTCATTTTTATGTACTAGTACAACTTTTAGGTCTTAAGGAATATTGTTTATCTAGAGCTTTGTATTTTGATCATAAGATAAAGCTGCTCTTATTCTCGGCGATGGAGAAATTAACATCCTTTAAATCTCTATCATTCCTAATTAGGTTTCTTAATTCATGCATTATTTCTACGCGAGGGTCCCTTCCACTGGGGACCATTTTCACATGAGTTATAATAACGTTTAATCTAAAAGGTATGTAACTCTCCAAGTTATAATGTTTTTTCAAAGATCTTAGTTCTCGGATCAGATGATGTGGCGACAAGTGTCCGTATAACTGTTCCTCTGTATTATTGTCAGAACTTGAACACTCAATAAATATGGCTTTCAAGTTAGCAAAAATGACATTTTCTGCCAAGTATCCCCAGAGAATATCTAAAAAATCTTTAAATTCCTCAACTTTTTGGTCATTATCGGTGTCCCCACAAAAAATAATCGCCGCTCCTGTCAATTGATCCCGTACTAGATATATTGTACTATAAACCCTTTCCCCCTTTGAATGGACCTTCGATCCATGATAAATCCTGAAAGGGACTACTTCCCAGTTGGGGATATGTTTTGAAAGATGTATTTTATCCTCAGCTAAACTCTTGATCTTTAAATTTACTAACTTTTCATCTGCTAGGTTTGGCCATATTATATCGTTAAAGACATGCCTTTGTAGGGACTCAGTAGTAAATGGTAGCCCGTATATGGTTTTATGTGACTTGATTGTTCCCTCCCATATTAATGGGGTATTGATTACCATGCCTGTAATATGATCTAAATGGGGATGGGTGATATAGTATTCGCCTATTCCCTGATATATTTTGTATCCTCTCTGTATGGTATTTATTTCTTGTGAGATTTTGTTGAGAACTGCTGAGGGAAATCCAAATCTTACCACCATTGGCTTTTCTGCTGCATTCATAGTATCTAAATATGCATTACCACTTGTGGGATCATCATTTCGGATCGTACTCTTTTGATAATATCGAAAGAAATCTTCGTTGTTTGAAGTGCTTTGTTCTGGGTCAACTTGCCGCCCATCTTTAATTCCAATAGCCTCTTGTCTGGATAATATGTCACAGATATGTGCGACTCCAGCACCACCATCAATACAGATCGAATCAAGCTTATCACTACCATAGGGTCTCAACATAAAACATTGTGTTGATGTCTCAGTAGGCCCCCCTAACCCGCCGAGAATTAAAACCTCAAAACTAAACATTGGTCAGATCTTTCTTTAATATTACACAAACAAAAGCCGCTTTATATAGCTCTGTTATCCAATTGAACAATCTTCCTCCCAGCTTTGGAAGTAGTCCTTGATGTGCCAAGAAGAAGGGGCGACTTCATCACAACGTCAAGTTACCGGAACTTAATAACTTTTTTTTTTTTAATTTCGACAGTACAAAGGTGAACACTTTACGGTTAGTTATATATGTATATGAAATTAATGAGTGATTGTGGGATGTTCATACCTTTTGGGTACCGTAGCCCTTGATATCCTTGGCGAATTCCCAGTTCATGTTCTCAACCTGTAGCCCCTGTTGGAAGATTAATCCCTGATCCTTGTCAATTATAGCCATTGAAAACTTCCTTGCAGAGCGTGCATCTCTGTAGTATAGGACTTTCATTGATTCCAAGATGGTATTCTTGGCTAAATCTAAATTTGTTTTGGCAATATCCTCCTCGCGATCAACTACACGTCTTAATAATGGCACTGCTAGATGAGCACCGAACCCTGTGGCCAGTGTTGGCGATGAGTAGGTGACACCAAGCAAATTAACATATCTTAGGAATGGCGCGCCATCCTCAACACCAGCCACAATAATGGCATTCCAAAGTGGATTCATCTTCGACCTACGGTTATACATCACCGTTGATAGATATTCGAAGATGTAACTTGGCTTCAGAGCTTCTTCATTGTCAGCGTACGAGTTATCGTAGTTATTGTCAATCTCTAGTTCTTTCAATAGATCTTCTATATGTTGCATGTCAGAAATATCCCCGGAAATACCCACAACAGTATTTTGGCCCATTGGTATTAATCTCTCGACGTCATTGAAACGCAGCAAAGAGCCGTATGCACCTAAGTTATCCGCAGCAATGATGACACCGTTATCATACTTCATTGAGATTACGGATGTACCTGTAATTATTGGTTGCTGTGTATTCATCGTAGGGTACGACGAAGCATTCGCAATTGCCTTATTGTATGTGCCGTAGGTCTCATTTGAAGGTCTCCCCCAACTAAAAGGATCGTGATTCATTTTTGTTACTGTATTTTAGAGTAATATATGTAGTGTTCCCGGCTATAACAGTCTGGGGAGTATTCACTTCCTTGTATAGATAGCAAATCTATCCTTAGGACTCTATAGTGGCAAAAGGGAAAAAGATGAAATAATGTGGCAAATTCAACAGAAAAAAAGTGATATTGCGGGTAACTCCTTAGTTTCACTCATTGGAGATGTCCGCCCGATGTCAAAGACCCTTCTGAAGGGAGATGACTACCATTGAACTGAGGTTATTGATTGCAACCGTTGCTGTTGCTTCGGTGTCAGTAGTTGTATGAGGTCTGAATTGTGATGGTTAGCTACCTCAAATAATAGTTGGGGCAATCTGTATTGCTTCAATAATTCCTTGACTAAGAGAGGATTCAGTTGTAGTTCTAAGAGCGCTCGTTCTTCTTCACCTTCATCATCAAAATCTGACTCATTATACGTGTTTTTTGAATATTTCGATATCAACAAGGTTATCCAGTTGTTGACTGCCTCACTGGTATTTATGGTAAAATGTACTTCAAATTGAGGGTTCGGAAAGAATAACTGGATTTTCCAGATCATATCTTGGTCAATTTGAATAAAATCTGGAGGATACTCCATGAGGACAACAACTTTTGAATATTCCTTTATTAGTATCTTCAATATATTCTCATAAAGTAAAGTACCATCTGCATTTTTCTGGAAGAATTTATTTATTTCAATTTTGATGAGACATGTTTGTGCGTTCAATACAAAATCACAAGAACCGTTGAGGGGTCTTTCAATTACAATAATATTGTTATGCTGATCTTTCTCAAAGAGCTTCTTAACAATATTTTGGTTTTCCCAAAGCTCGTCTGAATTCATAACGACCAACTTATTCTCTAAATTCAAGTTAAACGGCAATGCAGAAGGATTATCTTCAGTTTCTTTTGTCGAAACGTCTTCTATTTCGGCACTGGTTTTTTCCATAGTATGATTCTTATAAACATTTTGGTGTTGCAAACCACTAAGTAACAAATTTGCGGAAATGAGACTACTTTTAGTAGTCTCCTTGGATCTTGTAGTTGCCACTTTATTTCTTTTTTTATCTATTTGCGCTTTCTTTGTGTCCAAGATTGACAATAATCCTGCATCCATAAATGATCTTTTTTGTGGGATTAGGGATGTATTGATTTTCTGATTGGTCATAAAAGAGTCAGTTGTGTTATTTTTATCAGTTGATACCGTTTGTTCCAAATATTCAATCGATTTTTCTTTTGATCTAACTTTTTTTTCTAGAGGATTGTTTAGAAATGTTCTAAAGTTTTTAAAAGTCTTAGTATCTTGATCAATTAAATCCAACTCCGACCAGAAGAGTGGCTGGAATTGAAGGGGTTGGCTCTTAAATTCCGGCTTGCTCTTTCTAATCTCATCTCTCCCAAGTAAATTATCGAGATTAAAAAACTTGATATGTTTAAAAGGGTCCCAGGCCATTTCCTTTAATTGAACTTTTTTGAGCACCCATATTGGGGTAAATACATTGGGACCTTCGATTTTTCCATTTAAAGTTCCTGACGATCTTATTTTATAGAACTCAAATTCATGGAACTGTATATCGAACATTTTTTGTTCGAGTTCATTAAAAAGTTCATCTCCATCTAAGGTTTCTCCATTCGTTGGCCATTTCATCGTCTCAATGAAACTGAAATTATTCCCCTTTGGTTTTGTTCGAGGAGTTGCATCCAATAAAAATCTATTGATACTAGATAGAGATTGGAAAGAGATGGGTTTGTACGAATTTCCATTTTCAAGATTGGAAGAGTGTGATAATTTTTCCTCAAAGCTATTGTCCAGGTTAATCTGGAGTTTATTTATAAAAGGTGGGAGTTTGATGTCAAACGTCTCAAAGTTGTTTTCACTTACTTTGGTAAATGGAATCGCGTACTCATTGGGTAAAAACCTCTTTCTCTTCCTTCCAAACGGCTCCAATATTATGTCTGTTTGCTTTATTTTTGTTAAATACGTTAATAATGTCTTACTCTCCATTTCTAGCTTTAGTTTTTCTTTTACATGTGGTTGCAAATCTGATATAGTAACAGTGTCTTGGGGGATATTGACCATAAACGTCTCAAAAGTGAAGTTATAACTTCTGATGGTATTATTTAAAGATTGTGGTAGAACGAATTCCCTAGAAAATAAAAACCCTGCTGGATCCCATATAACTGAATTAAACATATTACAGAAAGATTCACCTGTTGTATTTATTGAAGATACTGTTTTCAACTTTTTTTTTGCCCTTTTGTTTAGAATAAGGCTCTCCTTCAAATTCTTCAAGATTTGAGGATAGCCGCCGAAGTTGTAAAAGTCTTTGGGACAGCAATGGTCAACCTCCCAAGCGTCTAAAAAAACTTTATACATTGATTTGCGTCTTATTATGTTCGGTGTCCTGACAATAAGTATTGTATGGTTGCTTTTAATAACAAACTCCCCAAAGAGCGTAAGGCTTAAGAGAAGCCACCTTGATATGAAAACACAATTATTTTTTTAAGATTTATTGATATTTTATGTACTAATAAAAGAAGAATATATGGCCTAAAATTACATTTACAAATCATATAGTTTATATATCCCTTTTCAACACAAACTTCTATTTTGATCATACACTGGTACCTTCCTCCTCAGAAAGAATCTCCAGCAATTCATCCGAATCATTACTCATATTCTCCACCTGATTTTGTTCAACATCCATATTGTCATGTTCAGGACCCTTCTCTATCTCCTGCTGCTTAAAATTCTCGTCATCATCCTCGTCTAGGTCTTCTGCATCCTCAATATTCATGACTACAATATCCTTCGAAGCTCCGGGAGTATTGTCATCCAGTACTACAGGATGTCCTTCGTCATTAGAAAATGGTTTTATGTTATGCAACGTTGCAGAGCTCTCAGTTAGCTCAACTAATGCATTGTAACGAGCGACAAACCTGGCTCTCAGCGTTATATTGCCTTCCAAGTAGTCAGGGATGTCAGATTCATTGCCATCTTCTGATCTTTCCCTTAAAATCTTAAAGATCGTCTGGATATCATCAAAGGTAACCTGGTTGTTATAAATGTTATCTTCACATAGTGTTAAATCTAGTGAAGGTATCGACAAAAGAATCTCCTTTGTAGTAAATTTCAAACTACCATACTTAGACTCCAGAAATGAACGTATTGCGGCCATCAAAATGTTGCATGGCCTATTATTAACACTCGGATCTGTGCAAATGACGGGATAGGTTTCATTCTGTTCTCTGTCTGATTTAGTGGAATTCTTGTCCTGCAAGTTAAAGAGCAGAAATATATCACTGTTGTATTTAATGTATACCTTCTGGGCCGTCTTCTTTAATAATTGTGTAGCAGCCTCCCTCACAGCCGAATCGGAGACCAGTGAGGACTCATCGCTAGAGTTATAGTTCAGCAAATCTTCCTCTGGGCTCCTCCCCACTTCGTTTTCTTCTAAAACAACATCCACGTCCTCATCAATAAACATATCGTTATCGTCGGAAACACCATTAGGCCTCATATCATGTTCACTCATGTTCTTTGGAGCTGATCCCTATAAGTGAGTTCCAATTTGTTTCGATATTTGTTGGTTTACTACTAATTTTTCTTAAACAAACAAAGGGTTTTTATTATTATTCGAAGATATCTGGGCGGTACCCTTTTCTTGTTTATGCTTCCTACAACTACAGAGATTTCCTGGAGGTACTGAAGACACACAGACAAGGTGGCAAGAACAGGGGAACTATCATGGGCACCACATTTGACAGGTTTAGGAGGGAAAGAGAGGCAAATTACCCCTGGGATAGAGGGACATCAGATGGTATTTAGCACTTTACAGAGATACCCTTTCAGAAATCATTGCGAAAGTACATAACATACTGACATTATCCTATTATTCAGATGCTGAAGAAGGTGAAGAAGATGACGACGAGCAGGAAATATCTTCATTATATTCGGGCGAACGCAGAAGAAAAATGCGAAAGAAGAATAAACCTTTCTCATTTAAGATTCCTCTTAACCATAATAGTCTATTAGACGATACGGATGAAGAAGATTACCCATCACATAATATGGTTGAAAATTCGAATACAAAGAGTCTTGATGATGATAATATTTTCACCAAATCTGATTTTTCGACAAACTTTTCTATTGATACTGATGATATTCAACTCGAACCGGCTCTAAACGGACTGTGGGATAGCGGCGATAAAGTTATCAAGAAGAGGAAAAATATAGCTATCAGGAAAAGATTAAACGATAATACTGCTCAAATTGGGCTAATCAATGTAGATGTACTGCCTGAGCGGTTTACTAGTGTTTTTAAATTTAAAACGTTCAACAAAATGCAATCTGCAGCATTCAAGGATATTTATGAAAATTCCCACAATTGTGTTATATCGTCACCCACCGGGTCTGGTAAGACGGTTCTTTTTGAACTGGCTATCCTTCACCTTACAAAAAATACCAAGGCTATTGATTTGAAAAACTTGAAGATCCTTTACATTGCTCCGACTAAATCTCTATGTTGTGAGATTTCAAACAGATGGGGACATGCTTTTATCGACTTTAGTGTGGGGATGCTAACTAGTGATACTTCTTACTTAGAAACAGAAAGAGTGAAGAAATCAAACATCATAATAACTACACCTGAAAAATGGGACTTGCTGACAAGAAAATGGTCTGATTATGATCGATTATTTGAATTAGTTAAGCTGGTCTTGGTGGATGAGATTCACACATTGGGCGAGACTCGGGGTGCAACATTAGAGGTGGTATTGACCAGAATGAGGACCATGTGTCCTCAACTTAGGATTATTACAGTGAGTGCAACAATTCCAAATATCGAGGACATTGCAAGTTGGTTAAAATCTAAATCGGGTATTCCGGCAAAAACATTACAATTTGACGACACATATAGACAAGTTGAATTAGAGAGACACGTTTATGGATTTCCCTTCTGTAACAATAAAAATGATTTTCAAAAGGATGCTTTCTATAACACAAAATTATGTGATATTATTCTAGACCATTTCAGGCAAAAACCGGTTCTTATTTTTTGTCCTACTCGGTCATCTACAATGAGCACTGCAAAATATTTATGCAAAAACTTGTCAATGTCCTTCACAGGTCCTGATTTACGAACTGATTTTAATGATGTTATTTTGAAAGAGTGTGTTAGAAAGGGTATTGGCTATCATAATGCAGGACTTTCTCTGGCAGACAGAACTAATATAGAAAAATGCTTTATCAACGGTCAGCTAAAGATATTATGTTCTACATCTACATTATCTGTTGGTGTTAACCTTCCAGCATATTTAGTAATAATTAAAGGCACTAGTTTATGGGTGACTTCTGATACGCAAGAATATTCCAATTTAGATATTTTACAGATGATTGGGAGAGCCGGTAGACCACAATATGAAAAAGAAGGTTGTGCGGTCATATTAACCGATGCAGACAAGAAAAGTAAATATGAGTCTTTATTAGAAGGAAACGATATGCTAGAGAGTACACTCCATACAAATTTAATTGAACATTTATGCGCTGAGATTTCTTTAGGCTCGATCAAATCAAGTGAGACTGCCATTGACTGGCTTCAGCATACTTTTTTCTATGTCAGATTCATGAAGAATCCAAATGCTTATTGGCAACTAAAGAAATATATGGACTTCAACCAAAATCAGCACTCACAATTAGTCAATTTTTGCACAGCTCGTATACAGAGCTTAGAGCAGGAGCAACTAGTAGAGAGTAGAAATGACACTTTATGTTGCACATCATACGGGAAGGCGATGGTACGTCATTATATCTTATTTGGAACGATGTGTCACTATATCCGATCATCACCCAATTTGGGTCTTCATGCTATAATAGAATTGCTTGCACATTCTGAAGAATTTTCTGAATTAAGAATACGTCAAAATGAAAAACGTCTTTTTAAAGAAATCAACATGTCACCTTTAATCAAATATCCCTATCTCACCGAAAAGAAACAATGTCAAATAATCGATCAAACATATCAAAAGGTTTCTCTATTGATACAATATGAACTAGGAGGATTGGAATATCCACGTTATGAAGGAGCCCAAAAATTACATTCAACTATAGTGCAAGATAAATTGCGTGCTTTCAGACACTGCCATAGGTTACTGAAATGCATGATTGACGTATTTATTGAAGGTATGGACGGAATTTCATTGAAAAATGCCTTGTTTCTATTAAGGTCACTAAATGGAAACGCCTGGGAGAATTCACCCGTAACGTTGCGCCAATTGAAATCGATTGGTCTCGTATCTGTGAGAAAATTGATAAATCAGTCAGTTTTTACACTTGAAGATATGGAAAATTTGTCCGAGAATCAAATTGAATACTACTTGGGATTGAAGCTCGGAATGGGATCAAAAATAAAGGAGGATGTTTCTCTATTACCAAAACTTAATATTAGAGTTAAATTGGAAAAATGTGATCCGAAAGTCGATAAACTAGAAATAACTTTCAAGATTGAGGTGAGTGCTGTATTTAGAACTGCTATTTGGCACGGACAGCAATTGTCACTAGATAGTTTAATTCTCCGAGATACTGGTGTACTTTTAGATTTCAGGAAAATCCAATTGAGGCAGTTAAAAACTCCACGATCGTTTCGAATCACTTGTATAATGTCTTCTAAAGGTGATACGATAGAATTCTTGGTCAATTGTCAAGAGATAGCAGGAATTGGAAAGAGAGTACTATTTTCATTCGAAGAACTACCTAAACAGTATAAAGACATCTTGGAACCAAAAAACGCCGCCTTAGACAAATGTCTATTTACTTTAGACAGCGACATCAGTGAGGGTTTAGATAACACAGCAACCTCAGATGATAGTCTACTAAGGCATTTCGAGGAGGAAACATGGAAAAGAGAAAATGTAAAAAATCGAGCGTTGGACAAAGAAACAAAGGCAGAAGTAGATCTCACTCAAACACGAAAAGTTAGATCCAACGGCAATTATGAGTGTTATCACACGTGCAAAAACAAGAATATATGCCGCCATCTTTGCTGTCAGGAAGGCATTCCCATTTCTGCACTTAGAGGTTCCATGCTTCATAATAGTAACCCAACAACCTCTACCCATACCAAACTTGCTAAATCCAATGTATCACCTGATCGTATTAAAAATACGCTATCTGGTTACGAATATAGGATGGATAATACCACCTCAAAGGTTCATTTGGAACGCCATCATAATATATTATCTTCATGTAATCCCCACGACTCTGAAGATTCCATACCTAATAACCGCATAACGCCTAATCGGAAAAATAATATTCCCACCATCGAAGAGATAGAAATAAATTTGGATAAAGATGAAAAAGAATATGAACCAACCGCCCCATCATACACAAATCTTGTCCCTAGTTCCCATGGCGACGCAGTTTATTCTGATAAAAATATCAAGATATCAAGTGATCTGCATGAATCTGAAGACACATCGGATTCTGAAACAACAGGTAGTTTGGACTTTTTGGGCTCTGATGTCGAGGTTTGCTAACATTCTTCCGATGTAAAATTTCTTGCTTGCATTTATTTTTTGGTTTTAAGATATCATTAATTTATCAAATTATATATATACATATATATATATAAGCTTTAAATATTCATATAATGGCAATACACTTCCTAACAGAGAGTACTTTTCATACGATAGATTATAAAAGAGCATCATATGTTAAAGAATGTCAGTGAATTAGCAGTATTATTTAAAGGAACAATCGTAACGTAGTTTCTCAAGAGTAGAACGAAACAGGAAAAGTAATTTCATAACATCATATGTTTTAAGCACCAATGACACCAACGGACTTACCGGCAGCCAATCTCTTTTGGGCTAAAGCGGCAATAACAGCAGCACCGGCACCGGAACCATCCTCTGCAGCCTTCAAGACAATTGGGTAAGAGGAAGCTTCACCCTTTTCCCAACCAAAGATATCTCTCAGGGCTTGGGCAGCTTGTTCCTTGAAACCTGGGTATCTGTTAAAGACAGAACCGTCACAAGCGACACTACCAGTCTTGTAGCCTCTCTTTTCGAAGACACCTGCAATACCACAAACACCTAATCTGGCGGCTCTGGTACCGATCAATTCACAGATACGTCTGATAACCTTACGTTCGGCAACGGTGGTCTTGATGCCTAGTTCAGATTGTAAGATTTCGTCGGTGTCTTCCAAATTCTCAAATGGGTCTTCCTCAATTCTGGATGGGAAAGAAGTATCCATGACGTATGGCTTTTGCAATTTGGTCATGTCTTGGTCCTTTAGGATCAGACCCTTTTCGTACAATTCGACAACAGCCAAACGTAGTAATTCACCCAAGTAGTAACCAGAAGACATCTTTTCGAAAGCTTGTTGACCTGGTCTTGGAGAGTCCTCGTCAATGGTGATGTCGTACTTGGTTCTTGGTAAGACGATATGTTCGTTATCGAAGGAACCGTATTCACAGTTGATGGCCATTGGGGCGTCACTTGGAATGTCGTCATGTAGTTGACCTTGCAACTTCTCAATGTCAGAGACGACATCGTAGTAAGCACCGTTGACACCAGTACCGAAGATAACACCCATCTTGGTGTCACCGTCGGTGTAAAGGGAGGCGACTAGAGTACCGGTGGTGTCGTTGATCAAAGCGACGACATCGATTGGGATGTTTCTAGCTTCGATCTGCTTCTGTAGCATTGGGATGACATCGTGGCCCTCGACATTTGGAATGTCGAAACCCTTGGTCCATCTCTGAAGGACACCAGAGTTAATCTTCTTCTGGGAGGCAGGGAAGGAGAAAGTGAAACCCAATGGCAATGGGGAGGTGACACCCTCTGGGAATTGTTCGTCGACGAAGTTCTTTAGGGACTCAGCGATGAAACCGAAAAGATCCTCTGGGTTTTGAGTGGTTCTCAATTCGTCTGGCAACTTGTACTTGGACTGGGTAGAGTCGAAGGTACGGTCACCGCCCAATTTGACAAGGACGACTCTCAAGTTGGTACCACCCAAGTCGATGGCTAAGAAATCACCAGACTCCTTACCGGTTGGGTATTCCATGACCCACCCTGGGATCATAGGAATGTTGCCCCCTGCCTTGGACAGACCTTTGTTCAACTCAGAGGCGAAGTGCTTGGTGATCTCTTGCAATTTCTCAGCTGGAACGGTGAAGATGTTCTCCAAAACTTCTAGTTCCTGTAGCAATTCTTGGGGGACATCGACCATGGAACCCTTTCTGGCAGCTGGTTTCTTTGGACCTAAATGAACCATTGTGTATATATGTATGTATGTTTGTGTTTATGTGTTGGGAACTAAAACCAAAGTAAGAGTACCAATAGCTAGAATAGGCAAGAGGTTACAAAGAAGAAACGAAGAGTAAAAGGAAGAAGATATCATCAGTTCTCACATATATATATATATATAGGCCGAGCTAACACAGGAAAGATGACGACGCCGACGTCGTGTCGCTCAGAGATTATCAGAAATATCGAATAGCTTCTAACGACTACGGGCCGACTGTGACGCGACGACGAACGCCAGATACTTGTGGAGAAGCCGGCATCGCATCGGAAACGCTCAGAACGCACAAAACGCTGCCATGTGGCAGTTCTCTTCCACGGGCACGGCGGAGAAAGCCCCGGACAACCTCGTCCCAGCGGGCATCGTCACCGTTCTCAACGAGCTGGACATCGCTCGCCATTTCCTCGAGGATTTTTTAATTGGATAGTGGGGTCCTTTCGGCCACCGTCCACAGAACCCGCCGCAGCGGGAAATGTCGTCGGCGAAAAAAAAGGGCCATTTGTTTAAACGGGGCGATAAAAAAGACGCACCGATTATTTCAGCGCTCGAGAATTTCGTGGAAATAGTGGCGTCCCTTTAAAAATCCAGATTGACAGGGACATTTGAGGGAAATTTTTGTGGGGGTGCTGGTTGTTTGACCGGGCCTGTTGACCAAGAATGAACGTTGTGGTTTTCTAATACAATTTTTCGACAAGAGCTTACCACCCAGGCTGTGGTCAAGACAGAAACTATGAGATGTAGTACGAGTATACGGTCTAGAATAACGGCGTCGACGCAAAATGGACGCTTTGGGGAAAAAAGGAAAATCTGGAGAAATTAGAATTTCCAGGGCGAAAAAAGAAAAGGAAAAAACTGACGAGATTGAAAAAAGGAAGAGAAAAAGAAAAAGGATGACTTAGATCTGCGGATTTAATTCGCCGCAAATGAGGCATTAGTTAGTGGCCATTTGTCCAAGAATTTCATGGAAACCTGGGGTAGTACCCCACAGTTTAACGTTCGTTCTGTTACTGCTGTCCCGACTCAAGAGAATTTTCTCACGCGATGTCTCGAACGAATCAATGTAAAAGTATAGCCTGATATTCTTGGAACTTTGAAAGGTTATATCATCCCTTCCCCCCGCGAAAATAAATAATCTTTATTATGTTTATCATTGCTAACTCCAAGTACCACCTTAACACCTGGCAGCATTATTCTCCCGAAAAGAAACGACATCTTCCTGTTTCTTTAGTAAGAATCTCGTGAGACCATTTCACAGCTCCATTTTTTTCATGTGAAAACATTAACATTGTACATTTTGTAATAAATAATCTTATATATGCTCTTGGCTCTGGCAGATGAAACATATTTCTTTTTGTATTAGTTGCTCTCCTATTCTTTATTCCAGTAATAGTTTTGAACGGCCCCTTTTCAAACATGGTACCATGTCCGTTGATTATTATTGTGATCCTCTTGCTTTGTAGAATAAATGGTCACGATACGTTTTAACAAAGGCATAACACGGAGACAACTAATTTACACAAAAGCAGTATCGACGAGTCCCAAAAGAAAAAGAGAAAAAAGAGGAATAAGAAATACTCAATCTCTCTTTAATACCATTAAACTTCACCGTAAATGTACAAATACCCATATTTCACCAACGTCGAAGGGATGAACGCATGATATTGGTCGTAATGTTCAATTAATTGGAATGTGGTATCGAAGGGCTTCGTACGGTCACAACCTGGCTCCTGACACTTTAACTTCTCCCACGAAACTTCTTCCGTATCACATGTACTCTCCTCATCGCCAGTCTTCTCTGTCTTCTCGTTAGTTTCGGTGGTGCTAATACTCTCACTGTCACCGTCCAAAGAGGAAGGTGACGGTAACTGGGACGTTCTTGGTGTAGACTCGACAACTTCCGGTAAACCAGTCAATTTACTGACTAAATGGTTTTCTAGTAAATGGTTGATAATATCATCTGATGGACCCAACACAATGTCACAGTCCTCGTAGGGACATTTCAGAATTCTTGTGTCCGTGGCCATTGGCGTCATGTTCTCTAACAAGTTCTCACTCTCGTGAGGAACTTGTACTTGTACGAAAGTCACAGAATCTTCCATAGGTATATCTGCTATGACATTATCGTCAAGGCTGGGCATCATTGTATCATTGTTGCCGTTATCCTTTAATTTGGCGTCCTGAAACTTCATGTTGGTAAACGAAGCCAGCAACGATTTCGGAGAAGGCGGCCTCTTCAGTTGTTGAGAAGCCTTATCGGATGTCTTTGCATTGGCTTTCTGTTTCTTCAAATCCTTTTCATATTGTCGTCTGGCCTTGTTAGCGTGAGACACTAAATGCCTCTTCAGCTGCTGATTTGTAATGAACCCCTTCCCACAAAGTTCACATTTGCGTGGCTTTTCCTGTGCATGCGTCCACTTGTGTACTCTCAAGTGACACGGCCTGATGAAACATTTACCACAGCCGGGGACATCACAAACGTATGGCCTTTCATTTGTATGCGAGTACCGATGTTGTTGTAGAAGACACGGTCTGTTATACTCCTTCCCACAACCGTCGAAATGGCATTTGTACTTCTTTGTTTCCACTTTACCTGTTAATATATTGTCGGTCATGTTTACTACTGTCCTATATCTACAGTCTTGGTATGTTCCTCATTCGAAGTATCGTCGAGATATCTTAGTCATGGAAAAACGTAATGGCCTTTTATTTCAGATATCCGAAAAGTGAAACGAAAAAAGAACCGTTTAGCCCTAATTATTCGACGTCATTTAAGTAGGGCTCGAAGATAAAACATCAATGCCTCTTTAAGCCCTGGTTCAATGACCCACAAGCTATACAGATAGTTTGTATATTAACAGTTTGTTATACAGATTCAGTAATTCGTAAATTAAGTTAGAATTAAATCAGTTATAATTCGTTATGGTTGTTTGGGGTTAACAGTATCTTAATATTGGTGTCCTTATGGTTCATTAAGCCGAGGAAACCCTTTTCCCAACCATCCTCAATTTTCTGTTTCCCAGTTATCAAATGTCTAGCTTCATCTACATTGATCTTCCCGGCTTCAAAAGCGGCAACTACCTCCTGGAAATCTCTGACAGTGTATCCTATCGACCCCGTCAAGTTCTTCTCCTGTAAAGTGATATCCATCGGGTTGAAATCCAGTCCCTTGCCCCATATGGCCACGTTGCACAGTGTGCCTCTGTAATGGATTGCGTGTAAACCGGTGTTAAAAGTTGCAGAGACACCAGAACAGTCAAAGGCAAAATCGAACCCCCTGCCGCCTTCCGCGATAGAACGTAACTTCTCGACTGCCTTGTCCCCGGTTTTGGATGGGTCAAATGTTTCTACTTTCATTCTTTCAGCCAGTTCCCTTCTGATCGCCGCAGGCTCAGAGACCACAATGTGTTTAGCTCCCTTAGCTTTCAACACCAGTGTCATGGCGAGACCGATGGGCCCTGAGCCGAGAACCAAGGCAGTCTTGCCCTTGGTGAATTTGGCAACGGTGGCCCCATGCCACGCAACAGATAGGGGCTCAACTAAGGCCCCGACGTCCATTGGTAAATCGTCAGGCAACTTGACAACATGATGCTCTATGGCGATAACCCTTTCGGCAAACCCACCACCACAGACACCCAGCCCAGTGAAACCCGCGTATTCGCAACAGTTGTCACAACCGTCCTTACAAGCGTCGCAAGTGGGCGCATTCGCATGTTTAGCCTCTGGCCAACGATGTAAATCGACACAAGCGGCACTTGCCTCCACAACGACTCTGTCACCGGGCTTAACCTTCGTCACTCTGGGCCCTACTTTCACGACATACCCTGACATTTCATGACCCATAGCTTGTGGTAGTGGTTCATTCGATAGGACGTTGGTCTCGCCGTCCTTTGGCATGAAGATTGGCCCGTCTGTATATTCGTGCAAATCCGTCCCACAGATTCCGCAGAACGCCACGTCTATTAGAATCTCATCATCGGATCTTATCTTAGGTTCTGGTAAATCCTTAGTGAAGTGGATATCACCTTTTTTGAAGTAAGCTACACCTCTCATGTTGTTATCTGATGAGAATACTCGACGACAGCGTTAAGAATACTAAATCAATTGAATGACATGAGGAAAGCAAAGTTGGATAACAATTCATCCCTTGCAATTTATATTTAAGACAATCTACTCAGTGCTGCTCCTTACAATCCCTTGTCTAGATTAGGAGAAGAAACCCAAGGAGAAGCCAAAAACAAGGTGATTTAATTTTTAACAAGAGAAAGTCCCCTGTTATCGAAAAAAAAAATGCACACATTACAGGGGTTGTGTGAAGAAAAAAAAATACTGTTGACTTGAGATTTTGCACAATCTATGGAATACAAGAGGAACAGTGTTTGTTATTCTGCACGTTATGGCAATAATCCAGGATCGAACTACCTTCTAACAATGCACGGTGTAAAATAATTGTGAAGACTTCTTGCTGAGCAATGAATGTTGAACTGCCATCGTTTAGGTCTTAATTAATTGTCAAGAAAAGACATGGCATAGTGATTTATTAGTCACAATTCCTTAAGTTGTAATAACAAATATAAATATTCTTTTGAAAACTAATAGTCAACGCTCCAAACCAGAGCGAAACAACTTAAAAAAAGACCATATTATTTACCCAGTATCTTCGTAATGTTCTCCATTATGATAATCCATCGCAAGAAAGAAATACAAGGAAACGACTATAGGCACTAGTTTCTATACAAATACATAATTATATCTAATATGGTGTGGGCCATGTACTGTACCGGCAGAAAATTTTTCAATATCTATTATTTTCCTTTTAGCCATTCCATATACTTGTGATTTTCTCAATCATTTTGTCGCTTGCCGCCGGTATGACATTCAAGGCAATATTCTTATTGATACAGTCTATATTCTTTGAGATAATTATGTACCCCAACTTTTGTTTTATGAATAACTGCGAGCCTAAGTTTATCAAATCATCTATGACCTTTAGAAAGGAATATGTTGGGATTATGTTTTTGATCCAAAAAGACAAAATGTCATAATGACAGTTAGGTTAGTATTATATGAGTTGAGAAAGGAGGGACATTACCACTAGAACTCAAAATATAATGAAGAATTAAATATGTTCAGAAAATTGGAGCTCAATATACTGTGCTTTAGGCTTTGAATTGTTCTCCTCTTTATTGTATATAGGTATTTTCCGATTGACAGATTGGGACAAATATTACTACCACAGTACAATAAGTTAGGCACTGCTAATCCAGGGTTAAGAATTTACTTATTCAAATTAGCCTAACTGCATTTTTTTGTTTATCTTTTTCAGTTGACTTGAATAAGTGGATTCATAGGTAGGACCTGACTTTGAGTAGGTTATCAGGCATGGGTAACTGTCAGGAGATTCCAGGATCACTCATAGCACGGAGTACTACATTCCGGTTGCTTAAGCCTTCATAACTACGCACAGAATCCGAAAGTACTCTCCTTTCATTTCCTTTCTCTCTCTCGAATTATTAGTACTATAGAGACATGATATCTAGTATATCTAAAGATAATAATCTCTTAGCTATATCATTGTTATGACACTAATCTCTATATATCATATACTGTAACTAATCCAGTACTTCTCCGAAAGCATCATTACAGTGTAGTAGTTTATCATTTCTAAATATCTTGTGCATGCGACGAGCAGAGTTGGGACTAAAATAAGTTGTGTAAAGTTTCGGAATATATACTGTAGTTATTTACCGGTTCTAATAGATGGATATATCTTGTGCAAACGTAGTCTAAATCAAAGTTACAATGAAATTGGATACGGTTGGAACTTAGGCTGCGTTTTGCATTACTCTAAGTCTTTAGGATATAAGATGTCTTTTATTGGCGCATCTTAATAATAAAATTAATTATAGTTAAAAGGATTTTTTATTCTCCCGAATGAAAATGTATACAATGTATATAAAGTTCGCGATTATTGACGATCTTATATTCAAAGTTACGTCTTTTGTTCTTTCGTACGAAAAGACGTAAAATTGTGGTACTTGAAATTACCACAATACCTCGAAGAGTAAGGCATCTATACAATACATTATATTTATTATTTTTTTTAGGCGTAATATTATAGTGACGTAGAATACAATAAAAGGAACATTTAAGGGATCCACAATTGTCATAATGCTATATTTTCAAATATTCACTTAATTTTGGTCAAATGTTTGTTACGTGAAAAATTATATTCCTTACTACATAATTCAATTTTCATATGTGTTACTCTGTAGATTATTTTCTAAACGTCAGTAGAGTTAGCTTCATACCAGACCTTTGAGAGCGCCTCAAAACGAGTATACTCTTCCTGGTCAAACCAAACAACAGTACCATGAACTTCTTCAGGATCACCTACTTCAACGGCACGGGCACAATACACTTTTCCGTAGTCCCTACTTGCTAGTCTCCAGTATCCGTTTTTCCCAAAATCTGGAATCAAAAAACCGTCCATTCTCATGCGAGGTGTCCTTTTACCACCATAGTCAATTTTTCCATTCTTTTTATAAAGATTTAGACCACCATTTGTCCAGTACATTTTATTGTTGTGGGCATGAGCAATGTGCGCATCACACAGCTCAGTTGCCTTATAGCATCCATTTTTATCATACTGTTTTTTGGAATATCCGATTAGAGCTGCCCCTGTAGGTTCAAATGAATATTTTTGACCCACGAATAACTGTCCCAACCAGTAAAATTCTTTATCTCCATAGTAACAACCACCTATCTTGGGATTCAAATTCAGCATTAGAGCCATTATCATCCCGGGTAAGTTTCTTAATTTGTTTACTACAAAAAGACCAGATTCAGCAACATGTTCAGCATGATCTTTGAAAAGGGAATTGAAGGCTCTCCCCTCCGGAGTATTGTCGCCTCCACTCGCATCAGTAAACATAAACGAAGTATTCAATAATACAGTTTCTTCTTTCGTCGGTTCAAATGACTTTAATGCCTCCGCACAGGTCTTAGAAAGATGCGCATTCAAATCTCTATCCTTGAAAGTAAACATTCCAGAAGACAAATACTCTTCAGCATTAAAATATTCCAACGGAGAATAAAATGGTACAACATCAGTGTCCAGGAATATAAACTCCTCGAAGGTATTGAAAATCGATGCCATCAGTTTATTGATATATTTTTTGACGTATTTTATCCTTTTTTCCTCAAGGATATTAGTGTATGTAACCAGATAAAGCTGTTGACCTGTTTCTTTCGCCATTCTAGATAATTTTCTGACAAAACTTTCAGAAAACTCATCTTCTAGTACTAAAATTTCGATAGGAAGATCATTCTTTAAATGTTGAAGTACTTTTAACAACTTGAAGAAGTAGTCTGAAAATCTCTCCTCTTTGAATGTAGTAATGATACCCTTCCCCTTGGAAACTTTAACCCAATTCTTGAAAAAATTTTCGTTGAATTCATCCTTTGGCATAGGACTCGATGGGAAAATGACGTTTTCCATCGTATTCAAATTTGTAATATTGGGCGACAAAATTTCACCATGTTTTGGTATTTTTAGGAAAGGAAACATTCTACTTTGAAATTCAGTAGTATTCAGTTTCTTTCCTTGAACGA
Source organism: Kazachstania taianensis (assembly GCA_003708865.2). NCBI lineage: Eukaryota > Fungi > Ascomycota > Saccharomycetes > Saccharomycetales > Saccharomycetaceae > Kazachstania > Kazachstania taianensis. Next base: position 9,493 of record PPOK02000015.1, on the reverse strand, counting down.
TAATGTCCGATGGCTTGATATCACCAAACAGAAAACAGTAATTATATATTCTCAGCCTCTCTGCTAACGACGATAACAATTCATTCTGTCCTGCACTATCTTCAAATTTCTTATATACACCATCATTTGACCAGTTCTTGTCGTTTCGATATAGAAACTCAATTAACCGAGTACATTTATCCAATCTTGACATTTTGCTATGATCCGTCATTACAGATTCTTGATTAATCCTATCTTGTTCAAAGCCGGTGGTTTTAATATCTTCTGTGTCTCTGTTCAAAAACACCTGAAAGGGTGAGCTCTCCAAAAGTTTCCTTCCGTATATTTTAGTATCAACAAACGTTTCTTCAATCAGAGCTGAATGAGTGACATTTTGTAGGTACGAGTTCATATTCACGTAACCTACATCCTGGGAATATAGAACCGCTAGTGTTAAGATAATCAAAAGGAGGTTTATCGAAACCACCAGACAGCGTAATGTTGCCCATCTTCTACCCATATGAAGCATCCTCATGACTGTCATTGATGTTATATTGATTTTGATACTCGACACATGCGATAAGAGGAAGAACTTCTGAATCCACCATTAGCAATAGTAGCCGTGGCATGCATCTTTATACCACACGACTTCTGCTAATTCCTGTTAGTGATGATTTCTTATAACCCCTCCCCTCTTCATCCTCCGCTCCCCTCTTTGAACTCAGTCGGGGACAACGCTTTCCAATATAAATTATGTTCCTTCGATTTTCTCGAGGATATTTGGAAGTCGAAATCTGAAAATGACGTTTTCTGCTATTTCTCCCCTCACCGCTTTATAGCAGCGGGGAACCTTTGTCGCTATCTTCAAGGTGCATGCCACAAGGTCATGAACTCCTGGCCGAACTTAGGATGTCGTTGCCGAATATAGCTCAAAGAAACTCCTCATTTGTTGAAGTTTCCGTCCTATCTAGCGTCTTGTGCGGAACTAATGATATGTAGTGACAATTAGCGATAAACAATAACCCCTACAAAAAGATACTGTTCATGTTTTAGAGCTCAACCATCAACAGGATACACAACACTCCGTTCCATCTGTTACATGAAATTAATTCCGATGTGTACTGAATTTTACCAACCTGTAATTTCCACTAGCATAGAAATACAGGACTAATCTCAAAAGTGACTTAAATTGTACGATAGCACGGTATAGCACATTACATTAACGTGCCACGATTAAATCTATGGGCAAACAAACTGACATATTTCCCTATATAAAAGACATAATCTTGTTTAGGAGCATCTAATTATTCCACAAAACCTTCCTCAAATGTAGGTTACCGTTAAATAATACTAGGAAGATAAGGTGAATTCTCTACTTATATTAACTCATTGTTTTTTGTGTTTTCATATAGGAATATTCTTCTATTGCACTAATTTGTGTCTCCTTACAACTTTGACCTAGAGCTAAAAACTCGTCTTTCCGATCTCTTCGATGCTTCCATAGTTAAAATAAACAGACATATTGAGGGTTCTATTATGTTAACAATTATACGGCAACAACGTAAGCTCATATAATTGAATTTTGTCGCACACGGCAAATAGAAAAAAAAGAAAGTGGAGCTAAAAGAAAAACTCTTCTCAATTCAGTATCCTATATGAAGTATGCTTATCTACAATCTTGATGAAAAAAAGCAATGATTTCTTGCTTTAGTTGTATTCTCGAAAGTATTTCACTGTCAGTCAGAATGATTCTATTTTTGATGAAATCTCGATCTCTAAAAAATATTCCAAAGAGTATCTCTCTCTCCATATTTTTTAGATGAAGTTAATATAAAAGGTGAAAAATAGATCAAATTACATACATAAAATTCGTCTACTTCAGTAATGGATTTTCCCTCATTCAGAGTGAGTAAATTATATATTATAGAGATACTAGCGTAAACAATATGGTGAAGCTGAGTGAAATTTACATGAAGATTCACCTTGACTATCTTACTATAAAACATTTCTTAAAAATGATAATTTTTTTTCTATGACCCATCACGACATTGCATTCTTAATGTGTAAAAATAGAAATCTTATCGCTAGATTATTTTTTATTACCCTCAGAAGCAGCTTTGGATTCGTAGGGAGAAAGCAGCCTATCTCTGAAATGACATAATTTCTCTGCCCACTGACTTTAAAAAAATGCAGTCACCTACACCTCTAAATAGTTGGCTCCAAACCATATTTCTGAGATTTTTTCAATCTTTTCATATTCTTTTTTATCAAGCCGAGTAACCTTTCCATGGGACACACCCACAGCACCAGGCTCGACTGCAACAGCACAATGCGTCCTCCCGAAGTCCCTCCGTTGTGATTCCCAGTATGCATGCTTTCTATCGGGAATTAAAAAGCCGTTCATTCTCATACGAGGAGTCTTCTTGTTACCATACTGAATTTTGGAATTCAGTTTATATTGATTCAAACTACTATTTGTCCAGTATAATTTATTCTTATGTGCATGTCCTATATGTGTATCACATATTTGGGTCCGTTCGTAGCGTCCATCTTTATCATATATTTTCTTTGGATATCCCATCAAAACTGCACCAGAAGGTTCAAACGAATAAGTTTGTCCTGCATACAACATTCCCAGCCAGTAAAATTCTTTATCACCAAGGTAGCAGCCAGATAATCGAGGATTCAAATCCAGCATCAGGGACAAAAGAATACCAGGGTATTTTGTAATTTTATTCACCACAAAGAGACCAGATTCAGCGATGTGCCTAGTTCTTTTTATCATCAAATTGAATGCCTGGCCTTCAGCACTGTCATCCCCCCCACTGGCAACGGTAAAAAGTAGTGAGGTACTTATTATTCCAGCTTCCTCTTTGGTCGGTTCTAAGGAATTTAAAGCATTCACACACTTTCTATTAACTGCCTCTCTCAGTTCTCTGTCCCTGAAGGTAAAGAAACCAGAAGACGAATATTCCTCAGCCTCGAAATAATCTGCTGGAGGATAAAAGGGAACAGCATCAGCATCCAAGAAGATAAATTCCTCAAATGTAGTAAAGAGTGAGGCGACTATTTTATTCCTATATTTCGTAATATGTCTTATATTCTCTTCATCGAGGAGACTGGTGTATGTAAGAAGATAAATATGCTGATCTGTTTCCTTCGCCATCTTTGAAAGTCTTCCAACAAAGTCTTCAGAAAATTCATCTTCTAGTACCAAGATCTGGATAGGAAGTTTATTTTTTAGATGTTGTAACACCTTCAACTGTTTAAAAAAGAACTCTGAAAACCCTTTTTCCCTGAATGTAGTGATAATACCTTTTCCTCGAGACATTTTAATCCAGTTCTTGAAAAAAATTCCATTAAACTCTTCTACTGATGTAGATAGTGGAGGAAATTCGACTTTTTCCATTATGTTCAAATCAATCATATCAGGCAGTAGGATTTCTCCATTTTTTGGTAACTTCATAAATGGGAACATTTTACTTTGGAATTCGAGGGCGTTCAACCTCTTTCCCTGAATAGTTATATTGGACGGTTCGATATCTCCAAACAGAAAACAATAGTTATAAATTCGAAGTCGTTCTGCCAGCAAAGACAAAAATTCATTTTGTTCCGTATCATTTGAAAATTTCGCGTAGACTCCTTCATTTGTCCAAGTGTTATCGGATTGATAGATAGATTCAACCAGTTGAGTGCATTTATCTAGTCTCGAAATGTTGTTCTGACCGATTACTTTCATTGTATCGTCATGAACGTCATCTTCGATAAAATCTGCAGCTTTAGTGGTATCTCTGGATTTGTTCATAAACACTTGAAATGGTGACTTCTGTGATAGCTTTCTTCTATATTTTTTATCCCCAGAAAGCATTTCTTTACTTGGTCTCGATGATGCGGCATTCTCTAGATAAGATTCAAGTCTTGAAAGCGAATTGTTAGAGTTGATAACGCTAGCTGACTCCTTGGAATACAGAGAATTTAAAGTAAGGGCAATAGAAGAAAGAGTAACTAAAATCACTAAAAAGCGCACAATTCTTCTTCTCTTGAATAAATGAAGTCTCATCTTGGTATATTTATGATGTTGGTGCCACTATTGGGGAAAACAAAATATAACTAAAGTTTGGTATGAATGACAGCCACTCTACTCCTGAAACTACCAGTACGAAGAGTTTTTATAACGGCCAACATATTCCCTTGTGCATTATTATATCTTTATCCACCTGATTCCTCCCCTCATTTACCTACAAGTGTGGAGAAAGTGCAAACTTTCTAATGATTCTGTTCAGCTTCTCGAAGATTTTGAAATTCCGTAATTTCGAGAATTTTTGATGATGTTTTCACCGTGTTCGTCGTACAAATAGCTATTGCTGCGGGGAGATGCAACTACACAAGAGGGTTATAAGCGGTGAACTTTCGTCAAACGAGGGTTATTGCCAACACAGCCACACATAACAAGGTAAACTGCTTCAAGCGTGACTTTATATGATCCCTTTTTCTTCCAAATTGTGGTTCCACCAACTTCTTAAGGGGAACTCAATGACAAAACCTGAGTATACCACGGTTATCTCAGGGGGGGCTCCAACATAGTCACCTCTACAAGTGCCGTACTCTCCAATCTAGGACAGAAGTGGGTCTACAATATCGTTATTCTGGCAAAATCACAGCGTCCGTAAAAAGTACTAATGATAATATTAATATTCAACAACTTATCATATTATAATGAACGCAAAGAGAGTAACGTTGCGCCTATAGGCAAATAAAACGGCACATTGATCTCATTGTCTCCCTTTATTATGTTTGCTTTTATTATGCCCATAGCCTATTATGTGAGTGATATATGTTAGAAGAGACTGGAAGTTAGTATTCTATTACATTAAGGTTCAAGGTATTAAAAGTCGTGAGTACACCGTATGTAGAACATTAACATAATATTAATAACATACTAGATTGGAATGAGTCTATTGATCGCTGAAAATGACACGCTTGTCTATTATAAATAGCACGGAACCGCATGCAAGGAGAAAGTTATGACGTAATGGCCGTTTACCTTATAGTTATATCGACTCCTATTAATTTTAATAATCACTAAACAAGGGATCTAGGATTTACGAGTATATTTGACTGATTAACATGGTAGGTGATATTATTACAGATACTTTGAAATGGGACCAATTTAAAAGATAGATACGGTGGAGGAGGAAAAACAACAAAACTTGACATTGGAAATTGAATTTGAGATCATATTGAATTAAGCCAGAATATACAGGAGTTTGGTGGACCAAATTTCAGGCGTAACCATAAGTACATTACTTCTCATTTGATGTTATCTTTCATTTGACGCCAGACAAGAAAGCAAGTACCTCGAGTGGTATCCCATCTGTATCCTAACTCTGTGGTATATAGCAGTACTATTGAAAATCAATGGTACTGTGCAAAACCTGGCTATGACACAAGCCATTGAGTTTTTGAAGCAATACGTCGATATACTAACAGTCTTGAGGAGGATCAGAGTTTGGTTCTAACTCTTTTGAAAGGAATACATTTGCAAAACTGCGAATGAGATACCCTATAACTTCTACCCCTATGCCATTTCTTATCATTTTTTATTATATATTAAGTCTCCGCAACGTCAATCCCATTTAATATAGGTTATGTATGTTTTGTTAATAGATGTAGAATATAAGTCAGTAGTTAGAAAGGCTATACAAATATTATCAATGTATTTTCCCATAAGCAACGCAAAAGTCTCGAGCAGCTGTGTCTACACACTCCCCCGTCTTTTGAAAGACCTCCGCTGCATGCTTATTAATTTCAAACGTCTCCTTGATCTCTTTATCTCTGTAGATCCCCAAGACATAGTCCAGTACACCTCTAATAACCACTCTCCTGGAAAGAGCATCAGCCTCACTGAACGATAAGGTTAAGTAATCCTCGAAAGATTTACTTTCAGGGTCCTGGTTGGCCACAAACCAACTAGCAATAGCGTTTGGCCCCATTATATTCGGCCCATCACACCTGGTATCCTTCATATCCCAATTCAGAGCTGCTTTCCCAAATTCGATATCTGGCGTGAGCAACTCGGTGTTATAGATACCATTTTCTTCGACCATTACTGTCAGCGCCGTTCTGTAGAAATTTCTGCCACACCCACACCGGGTGAGGTGAGTCTTTGGGAATGCAATCCATATTCGCTTATTTTCCAACTCTGGAATGATATGGGGCAAGGGGATGTACTGTGTACCGCCTCTAACGATCCCCGTATCTTTTCTCTTCTGAGCGTCAATCATTTCTGCATTGAAGACGAATTCGCAACTTCCTGTGGTGAGAGAGCAACGGAATATTTCCAATGGATTGAACTCATAGACAAAATATATGTTACCAGGTGTCTTGTCATTCGAAAGCGTTTTTCCCGGATAGAAGAATGGCGACCAATTCTTCTCTCTTTCCTTTAATGCCCCCTTATCCAGTTTAAATTTCACAATTGGGTTCAGTTTCCTATGCGGTAGTACTGCATGAACTCTTCTCCCCTCTGTAGTTACCATATTGAAGATCACGACGGGCTCCTCCCCTTCTTCGTCCACATTCATTATCGCGTGTGGATCCTCGGGCCCACTCCACTTGTTGCGTAGAAGGTACGGTACCTCTATGACAGTCGGATATTTAACTGTGTACTTGTCCAGTATCTCGTCTATCGTACGTTGTATCCCAGCAGCTTCTCTATTGTAATGCGCTATACATGTTTCCAGCGCTGTTTTGTCGTTCTCGCCAAATCCGTCGCATTTCTTCGTTGTGTCGAGTTGCTCACTCAACAAAGCCAATTGTGCATCGACATCCTTAGGGATCTTGACGTCTCTGTAAGGAATTCTCTTGTCGAAGAGCTCGTTCCAGTGCTTGTCAAAAGCTTGTCCCGTGAGGACCGAGACATATGGCTGTCTGCTGTTAGCCTTCCTGACATAGTACGCCCTGGTGTAGACGAAGTAACAATTGTATTTGGTGGACCACAAAGCCGCAGCACCGAATGAGTGCCAACTGCGTTTGACGACCTCTTCCTCTGACATCGAGCTCTCATCATCCTTTGTAAAGTCTGTGGAATATGGCTTGGGCCCTGCAAGGATCATCCTGCGGGTCTTGATGAAATCAGGAGCCAAGTATCCTTCCGCTGGGATATGATACTCCAAATAGTTGTTGTACTCGAGGTCCTCACAGGTGACAGAGTCGTTATATGAGTTGTCTCCCGTTGAAACGTCCAGATTCGCCACATACCCCGGCTGCGACACGCGCTTATACTTATATGAGGCAAATCCAGCATGCATGGGACTACCTTGCCAATCCTGGAACCTAACTGCCTCGCTGACATCTGCTTGCCACAGTTGCCTCTTGTGTTTGACAGAAGCCGTCGGGAACTGTTTCCAAGCGATATCATACACACTCACCCTCCTCACTCCAAACCACAATAATATTACCGTTTCGAGAGTTAATACCACGGAAACACAGGCCCTCAGCAGTCCATACCGTCTCCAAACGCTCTTTACCTGTCTTAGTCTCATCCTTCCTGTTACCTCTCCTATCTATCATTACATATTGGCGCTTAGATGTCCTGGATGCATGTGTATATATATAGACATGTGAATGAATACACGATTGCAATACACATCTGTGTGAAATAAGGGCACCCCTAAGGCCAGGTGGGCCCCTCATGGTCGAAGAGGAGATCTCAAACATCAAAGGACAGCGAAACCCCGCCGCAGTGCGGAGAAAAAATGGCTCTCTCGAAGATTGAAAGTCAAAAAACGAATAATGAAAGAATATCGAATGCGAATATCAACAAAAATTCACCTTCCTTCTTATGCCCCACTACATCTATCACGGAAAGATCTGACCGTATAGATATTTTCGCTTTACCCCCTTTGCCCCTCTCGTTCAGATGCAATACACCACTCAAACACAAAATGCAGTTATCTAGAGGAATTTCTTTTGTAGAGGGTGAGGGTCGGCGGAACATATGGAAGGGTACCTTTGCTACGAAGGATTTCAGCCACACAAACGGGAGCACACACGGCGATGCCTGTGGTGTTTATCGCCTGCGTAAATTGCTGAAAGACCTTCAACCTCTCGCCCGAGGCCTCGAGATAGTTGGGAAAGTGGTGAAATTGGATGCCTAACATAGGGACAAATGGTTAGTGTCATCATCATCGTGCGGCCACACCAAGGAATCACGTTTTTACTGATAACGAAACTAAAAGAAGTGACTGGTTATTAGAGAATTATTCACCTTTCTCTAAACAAAATACCACGAGACCTTCTTTCTCTAAACAAAATATCACGAGGAACAAAGGAAGTTGCGTTTTAAAGTGTATAGCAGACAATTGCTGACAATTTGACTTACAGGTATAGCTTCTGGATGTGTAAAGTAATTTCTTTGAAGAATCGCCCTAATCCTGCGGTAGTTTTAAAATTCATCGAATGTATGTCGACCGAGATCAAAATCACACGAACAACTCCTCGATACGAAGGTATTTCCTCAACCCAAGTGGGTCCAAACGCGGATGTATCCTTGATCTATTGATGTCTAGGAGAATCGTTACAGAGAAAACAGCCAAAATACTCAAAGCCACTGTTGCAAATGCTGTATTAGACTGAGAGTGGCGAAAACGAATCGAATATACTGGTTGACGTCAGTATTAGATGTCTCTAATTCAGAAGTTTGGTTAAACATTTCCTAACTGGATTGGTTCTTTTATATAATATACAATAATATACAGTAATAATAGTGTCTGTTTTATCAACTCTCTGTTTTTCGCTCAAAATTTTCTCCTTTTTCTGATAAATCACGTGATATGACGTTTTTCTCTCGTAATAGTATAAGGAAAATACTTAATATTCTAATATTCTGAAAATATTCAGAATATTCCAGCAGAATATATCCTCTAAATCTTATGTTACGGGTGGTTCAAGTTTTGCCGCTACATACAAGACACGTTCGGTGATCGAAAGTGATCATGGCGACATTTCAGTTTCGTCTAATACCGTTTCAGTAATTAGCGAAGGTGGCACATCTTCCCAAAAAATAGTATCACATTACACCACGACCAGTTCAATTACTGACTCAGAGACTAGTACCACTAGTTCTGGAAGGGTATTCACCCTACCTAGTGCCTACACTACTACAAAAGTTGGGGAAACCCTTACAGAAACTCAAGTCATATCCTTCTATTCTACAACAAATTCTAAAAGTGAAGCTATAACAGGCACTACGACATTACCTGAACCGAGCATGCTCTTGAGTATATATGTTCCTGTAAGTACAGGAGTTAATGGTAACCCAGTACAAACATCATCCTCCAATAATAAGTCAGGTTCTGAAGAAGGGCTGGTTACAGAAATGACTACTGATAAGGCTACTGAGTTATCCTCAGCTGCACATGGCTCATCATTTGAAGCTATATATAAAACACGTTCAGGGATGGGAGCTGAAACTAGTAGTGTGATGTTACACACAGCTAGAACTTCTAGCAAT